>BMAO01025588.1:0-21916 GCA_019973975.1 Trichonephila clavata | reverse complement strand
AATGCTTCAAGATAATTATAAAGGAATTTTAAAGCAAGTAATGGTTTATAAAGATAACATTTGTTAATTACCCATTATAAGGTAAAAATAAGGATTAATAAGTAGTACAGATACTTACTTTGACAAGGTAAGATTTTTATAAAAAATACTGTTTTCTGAAAACTTTATTTTTAAAATTATTTGTGTTATTTTACCTAAACCTCCTGCATGCATGGATATATACTTGTGTATACTGAAGGGAAATTTTTGAAATATTTCTAAAGCATTTAGCTAGAAAACAGATGTCGTAACAAAAATTACAATTTTTATTAAATTTCGAATTATGTTACGCAAAACTTATATTAAAAAAAAACTGTACAATTTTTTTAAATTTTACTTAAGTAGTAAGATAATGCTTATTTAATATACAGACAAATCTTGAGTCTTTATGTTTAATAGTTTTGAGAAAAAGTTACAAGACATATTGTCATTGTTGCAAGAAGCTTGTTACATACAAAAAAATAAATAAATTTTAGAGTTTTTTTTTCAGAAAAAAAAAAGAAAAGAAAAAACAGTCTTCTTGTGACTGTTTTAAAAATCACTTGTCTAACTTGAATTCTGATTCTTTAGGAAATGGTTAGTATCTGATCATACAAATCCATAATGAAATTTTCGAGATGTCGTATAATCACATACCAAAATCATTACTTTTACATATTGATACATTATTACATGGTATTCATGATATTTTATGATCACCTTGATGTGGGTAATGCATCATAACTGAAAATTCTTCCAAGATTTATTCAGAATTTGAGGGAAATCATGTAAATGCTACAAAATATCTCGTTAGACAAAATTGAAAGTGCTTTGTATTTTTTTCTGGGCAATTTAAGTAAAATAGGAAACAAAAAAGTCTTAAGATACATTTAATAAAATGGAGCAATACATGTTGTAATCATAATTTTTGTGATGAAGTGACATTTTATATTAAAAATGCAATTTTTCTCAAAATGTTTTTTTTAAACTACTCGTACCTTTTTCTCAGAATCTACTGTATGAATGCACCTGGAATTTTTATTGTATATGTATATACTGAACATGCAATTATATATACTGAAGAAGTTTTTTGAGACATTCCAAAATTTTGGCTAGAGACCAGATATCCTGACAACAAATAACAATTTTAAAAACATTCACAGTAATGTTACGTAAAAGTATATTTTGAAAAAACTAAACGATATAGTATTTGTGAACAATCTCACTTGAGTATAATATAAAAGTCTAATTATAATAACAGACAAACTTGAAGTATTTATGTATTTTAGTTTCCGGAGAAAAAAATACATAAAAAAGCTCATATCTAACATTGTCGGTATGGGTAGGGTCACGACTCCTCTTAAAGTGACAGAAACATCCACCTTATCCTCCGGATCTAGCTATATGTGTCTTTTGGTTATTTCTTAATCTAAAAAGAACTTACGAGGACGTCGTTTTCATTCAGAATAAGAAATTGATGTGGTTATAAATGCATTTTTTCATCAATTTAAGAAATGAATAGTTTGAGACTTTTAATCTGTGGAAAATTGTCTACAAAAGTGCATTGATGCTGGAAGAGACGACTTTAAACAATCCTAAAATTTTGTAAGTATAACTTTAAAAACCTAGGTATATCTCAAAAAATTCAGAATGACCCTCGTATGTATATTTAAAGTCGTGGCGATTGGTAAGGATTTCTTTACTTAATTATTGATCATTTGGCCGAGAATGGAAATGCATGTGAAGGATGTTGAATGGATGAGGTATCCTTTTTTAAATGGTAATACAGTTAATTGTACATTTAAACACCATCGAAACAAAATAAAATATAGACTACATACACGTAAAACACGTAAACAAATACGACATGCGTGTTACATGACGAGGAGAAGAATCGGGCTAATTTTTCAGAAAACGAGAGCTTTTATATGAAGTGACAACCGCAAGTTCCAAAATCCCCATGATTTCCGTGGACGGAACTTGTGATTGGTTGAAAGATATCGTACGATGAAATATTATATAAGATTACTTTAAGTACGCTGAGATTTAAATTTTTAAGAGATGCTGTCATGGTTAAATCCCCTTAGGTGGACAAGCTAGTTAATCATTTACACGCGAGTCCTGAAGGGTCAGTACCATTACAAATAAATAATTAAAAATAATCATCACACACACACACACACACACACACATATATATTATATATATATATATATATATATATATATATATATATTAAGAAAGTAATTTCGACTCTGAAATGAGTTTCCAAAATACAATCATAGTTTCTATTTTCTTATGTAGCACTATTTCAATGCATACTGTCATTTTATACTGAAATGCAATTTTTAAACTAAAAAGTGATTATTTGAATAAAAAACCCTTAAGATGTTTGTTTGAATTTTTTCGGGTCTTCTTTTTCGTCTAAGACATTCAACTAAATTCAAAAATTCTGATTGTAGAATACAATTAGCACACCATTCATAAACGAGTATAATCATGCAGTCATCAGTGCAGGAGAAACAAACGATCCAAAAAGGACATTTGTAGAAAAAGTGCGAATTTTTTCTACCAGATGCCGCTCAATGCTTTTTTTCCAAACGTGTCATCGTTCGAAAAGGAAAACTGAACAGCTACTTAAAATGACATGTTGCTTGAAACACAGAACGTTGTTAACTCGATTGTTTTTCCTCCACTTACTTTATACGAGAGAAAGATGGGAGAATCGAAAAATGAAGCATGGCAGGAAATACACCTCATCAGTCTGAAAGCTGCACTAAAAATTAAATTACTCGCGTTTACAAATAGGGCTGAAAATTGGATTACAAAGGACGTATATTTAGAGGCGGCTGAGTATAGAGAATCCGATTAATTACTTATGCAAAGATGGTCCGAGGAAACTTAAATGGATGATATATTGAAGTATAACCAAGTCATAAGACGTTTTTATGCGCCGTTAAAAGCTTTGAAGTAACCTCCATTTGATGAAGTGATCGTCAGAATATAAGTTGATAAGGGCAAAGTGTACGGTACACAAATTCTGTGGTGGTTTATTATTTGTTCTTGCTTGATTTCGAACTTTTATCTAGTTATTTTTGTGTGTGGGAGGCATAAGGTGAAATGTTGCGTACCGAGATACAGAAATTGTGTAATGAAATTTAATGAGTGTCCGAAAGGATTTGGAGGTACTCAGAAGAATATATTCTAAGGAGTTTAAAATTACTTAGATTCGTAGTTCGATAACATTTGGAAACCATGCCGAGGAGCAAAATTCATTGTTAACGTTTAGTAGAATTGTTTTAAAAAGAAGTTCTTTGTGTGTGTATTTAGTACAGATTTCCAAAATAAAATTTCAATTTATTCCAAGAGAGGTTATAATGCGAGAACATTTCCATGTAACAATGTGCAGTGAAATAAATAAAAGAATAAAATTTAATTACCTTACAGTCTTGAGTTCAGAGTACTATTGGATGATAATTGCGAAGAAATAGTCTTGTCATGTTATATTCTAAAACACGGATACTTCAAATATTAAATTTCTTAATGGAAAAAATATTGCTAATTGTGAAATTAATTTTTTTAGTTTTATATTTAGATTGAATAAATATAATACAATTATTATAATGGTGTGTGTGGATGTGCTCAAGAAGTTAAGAGGAATAATATTTTGATAAATTGTTGAAATAAGAAACTTTAAAAAGATATAATGCAAGATATAAAATTCATAAGTACAGTTACATGTAACTTGCAACTAGTTTAGTCGTGAATACTTACAAACATCAGAATTCTTTGATATTTACAAATAATCAAAATAGCTCTTTATTTCTTTTTGGAAGTTGAAATCGAAACCTTACGCCTTGAATCTCTTCACATTTCCATTCATTCAAAGTATTGCGTAATAACCTCCATGTATTTAAAGGAAAAACAGATCTAATCCAAAGAACATAAAATGTGATTTGTAGCTTAATATGTAATCCGGGCTAAGAAATCACTATTTGACTAATTTCTTTACCGCCTCGTGTTGTAACATCACCAGATTAGAGTCGAAGATTGCATGGCAAGCCAGTCAGTCAACCATGGTGTAATAGTAAGCCATTAGTAAGGCATCGTCGACCACTGCCTTATTAGTGGTTACTAAGGCCAGACAGCTTACTATTAGAAGAACTAAGAGATAAGGAAAATCACTGTGGATTTGTACGCGGATTAGAACTGGATGTGAATATATGTGGAATCGTATTCTCAAGGGAACATTAATTAATTCATTAATATTTTTAAATAAATCGTATTGTGTATAAAAGTTATATTAATTTAATATTGGAAAATGAATAAATTTTTGTGTATTTGTATTAGTTTCTTTCTACACAACATCTGGCAATATAAAAAATTGCTTAATTCTTGTTTATAAAATATTCATTAGAAACGAAGAAAAGCAGACATGTTCTCAATATTTGATAAAGTAATAGAATTTAGAAAAAAATATATGCTTCAAAATGCGCAAAAATAAAGTTCTTTATTTTAGAGTTAATATGTGTGCGTGTTTATTCGAACTTGCATTTTAAGCGGAAGTGCTAGTCTCTGTGTCTTAATGAGCTATACATCTTCATGAAAAAAGATCTCTCTTGAAAATTATTACTTAATCAAACGGCTTAAGCGATTGATCAAAATTATATAACTGCCATTTTACTATATTTATAATAAGATACTTTGTTTAAAATAAGTAACGAAAAATCATGAAATGTACCTTGAAATGTTCAATTCGAGTGCAATATATTTTCCTATCAATACAAGTACAATGTATATGTATATAAACGTAATAATTTAATATTTGCTTAAATTCTAAATTTTCTCTAAGTTATAATTCCGAATACCCTATTTCGAAACGCGTCTCATTTCATCTCGCATTTAAAGGTTAAAATAGATTTATGAGTAGTTCTTCGTTAAAATGGTTAGACCTTGAATTTTGGACAACTTTATTGGTGATTCCTAGTAAAAGAATCATAATTGCTCACACGTAGTATGCTCAAAATATATAAATCTCCTGATGTTAAAATTAAATAAAGGATGATGTGATCAACATCAAGAGTTTTTTTTTTGACTGCCGCGACTACAATTCACAGAATGAAACCCTCTTATCGATACATCATATAAATATATATATAATACTAGCTGACCCGGCAAACGTTGTTTTGCCATAAATTATTTCTAGTGAATATTTTTGTAGTCAAATAAAAAATGACTAACTCATTGCAAGTGTGTGGGGATGTGGTATATGACTGAAAGAGGAATGGAGCGTTGTGAACGATGTACGGCCTATAAGAGTAACAAAACACCAAACATTCATTTTTCGAATTCTTTGTACGTTTATTATTTTAACTAAAGAATTTCAAATTACATCTGTATCACGAATTACGCTGCCGAATATTTTTTTTCCGCCTATGCTCTGAAAGCACTCAAAATGTAGAATTCTCGATGTGGTTTCCCAAAATTAATTAATACTGCCCTTATGCAATTTGGCTACCATTGAAGAAAAAATACAAATAATACGTCGTAAAAATACAATATCATTATATTGTAAAAAAAATTATCGTATCGTGCCGAAATAAATGATATTTCCAATTCTGTAGTTTTTGTCTGAGTTTCATAGAAACACACATATTGTTATTTAAAAACGTGGGAAAAAGTCGGAACTTCACTTCGCTGAAATTGAAATAACGCTCCGCGCAATAAACAACACACGGGTAAAACATTACACGTTTAATTATTTTATATTAAAATTGATTAAAAGTTTTCATTTAGCAATTAATTGTGACATACGTTTGCTTAAATAATGGCAGCACTGAAGATGAAGTCAATTCAGATCAGTGGGTGGGCGGGGTGAAACATGACCAATGGGGATGCAGCAAGTGAACTCAATCATTGAAAAGAGAGAAATTACTTTGAATGAATAAAAATCAGAAAGAACCTTTTTTAAGGCTAAAAAATATGAAAAGTGCATTAAAATAACAGAGGAGCATGTTAAAATAAGTTTTGTCAGTAAAATTAATTTACGTGGGAAAAATAAGCATAAATGAAAAATTCCCTGGAATCGAAGCTTATGTTATGAATCAGTCGTCCTAACCACTTGGCTATTTGACCCGTACCAGAAGGTGAGAATAGATGTTAACGATGAATGGAAGGTTGAAATTGAAAGTAATTTTTAATTGAAGAGGAATCCAAGGATATTCACATAATAATTGAAAAGTTTCGATTGACGATTACATTTAAATGTATTGCAAATAAACTTATTCGAAATAATGATATTGGCATAAAAGCGATTAAGTTTTTCGCAAATATTTGAGTTATTTTTGTTTTATAAAAGAAGTGTAATATATGTATTATTGAATTAAAGATATGTACAAAAAATAGGAAAAATAAAAAGGAAAAACTTTTCACTTGCATTTTTTTTTACTTGCCAAATTAGTGATTTTGATATATTAATAACACGCAATTAATAATAAAGATATATAATATGAACGTAGATTTATTTTTTTGGTAATGAAGTTATGCGTATTTAACTAAATAATTCAAAAAAAAATTCTAAAGGGCTATTTTGCTTTTTATTATGAAATTATATGTCAAAAAAGTTATTTACATTGGGCATTATTTTAAAGTAAACTCTAAGTTTTATGAAAGAGAACAAAAATTGTGATACAGATAAATATTTTAAATGAACTCAGAAATGTATTGAATACATTCTTTCATCTTAATCTGACATCAGTAATGATTTAATTGAAGCAAAATAACTTTTTCACTAACATTTTTTACTCGCCAATTTGCTGATTTTTGCATGTTTAAGTCAGAACTTTTTGGTTTAACTATTGAGTTAGATGAAAAGGCGCGAAAACCATTTTTCGACGCCAAGGCTTGGATAACAGTAAAATCGTGTATTTTATTAAAGTTTTTTTATTTTTTAGGGCTTAATTTTTAAGTTAATGCTTTCAAACTTCACACATTAATTTCAAAAACGAAGTACTTTTAAAAAAAAATGTACAAAATAATGTTTAAGTTATTTTCGCAAAAACGGTGTTTTACGAAAATCACAATTTTTTTTTAAAATTCGTTAATTTTAAGCAATTTTTTTGATTTTCGCACAGAATTTGATAACATTATTCTACAAACGCAAAAAAGTTCGTGTGATAAACTAATTAAATAACGAAGTTATTCAAATGTTGAGTTAAAAATTTTGACAATTTTTCGAAAAATCTTAAAAAAAAGTTTGGTCAATTTATTTTTTAAATGACTGGTTCTAAAAGAAAAAGGCTTGAAGTTTTTTTGGTGTAGAATATCATTTTCAAAACACGAAAATAAATTCATACGTAACAATTTAGAAAAATTTTCATAAAAGCGCATCAGTTTAACCCTTTTTTAAAAAAATCGTAAAAAATAGAGAATATCATCATTTTGTAAAAAAAAATTATACCGTATTGTGGCAAAATAAATGATCTTTCCGATTCTGCAATTACTTTTTGTCTGATTTCAAAAGCAAAAATTGGATGGCTATTTTAAAATGGTCGAAAAAGGGGAATCTTTGCTCGGCCGAAACGGAACTGAAGTTTAGCCAAATAAACAACCCCAGGTGTAAAACAATTAGGTGTTTTAAGGTTTTTAATGAATATCTTTTTAACTAATTGCAATATGGAATGAAAAATAGTTTACGTCCTATTCTCAGACCTACTGAATATACGCACAAAATTTCGTAAGATTTGGTCTAGTCGTTTCAGAGGAGTTTGGCTACAAACACTGTGACACGAGAATTTTATGTATTAGATATATTATATATATATAATAATATAAATATATCTAATATATATCTAATACACGGCAACATGAGCTGAGGGTTCCTATTGGCTATTGCGCGTGGACTATTGGATCTTGACTGCCCTTTTCAGATAAAAATATTAAACTATCGAAAAAAAATTTAACAAAAATAAGAGAAACAAAATAAAGTTAAATAATTAGTTATTGAGAAGCGATACTAAAAGTAGAAACGCTTTTTGTTTGTCTATTTAGTTGCTTTAAAAGCAGGGAGTAGGGAGAGAAGTTTTGGCATTTTTTTTACTAGGTCTGAGGAAGTTTTGAATAATTCTATTAAATTAAAAATTTCGAGACATAGCGTCGGAGATGGGGAATCTTCAGATTGGCTTTGTTCCCTTGATTATTTTTATTTTCCATGGTGATGATGGAAGTATTTTGGGTTTCTTACCACTAAAAGGGATATCTCACCAGATGGCCAGCATCAGCTTTTCATGAATATTTAGTTTAGCCGTTGAAGGTGATGCATGACCGGTCTTACCCCACGTTTTTTTGCACTTTGGATTGTCCTAGTGGATCCATTTTTCGTCCCCCGTCACTATTCGATGTAAAAAACTTTTCCGATTTTGTCTTTGGAGCAGTTGTTGGCCACGTGAAAGAACGGTGCTAGACGACTTTTGGTTTAAGTTCATGCGGAACCCAATTTCCATGCTTTTGAATCATACCAACAGCCTTAAGACGGTTTGAAATCGCTTGTTGAGTCACTCTTAACTTTTCGGCTAGCTCCTCTTGTACTAGGCATGAATCTTGGTTCAATGACGACTCCAACTCAGGATCTTCAAACGTCAGTGGCGTCCCTTCGCGTTCTTTGCCATTGGTGTCAGAATCGCCACTTTTAAAACGCCGGAACCAGTACTCACAAGGTTTTACTGATAGAGCATATTCCTCATATGCTTCACACAGTAATCGAAGTCAATCAGCAGTGTTTTTCTTTTGATTAAAACAAAAAAGCAGCGCATCCCTCAAATTTTGTTTTGTTGGCACAAACGTTGACCTACTTAGAGCACAAAAGAACTGTGGTGTTAATACTTCAGCAAAATGACACACACTGATTTTTAGAGGGAAATAATGACGCTATCACACGAATATAGTTACAGGATAATCTGATGCGATTTAATACTGGTTATGTTCTATTGTAAAACTTATTTGTATTCCCGATATGTAAAAATACATGCTTAGAACATAATATATTTTTATTGATGTGCCTTATAAAGGAAGAAAACATTACCCCAAAATTGACTGCAATAAAATAATATGAAAGTTTCAAAATTGGAAAGAAATTCATCAAACTCTTCATCTTTTTATGTCTCCTCTAAAACATGTTTTTTCCCCAGGATTTTGTTCCTACTTGAAATGTTAGTTTTAGTCAGAGATAAGTTCTATCCGTTTTTTTATTCAATAAAACTGCGTCCAGAAAGATATCTGAAAGCGTTTCAGGACACTTTCTATTCGAATCCCAGAAACTTTTTCGCTCTTCCATAGAACTCTTCTAAATCTGAAAATGGAACAAATAATTCAGAAATGGCTTCCCATTCTGGTGTTAAAAGATAAAAAATCCTTTTCGCCAACAGGTTTTTCAGCACGCTCGGCACCCGGGTGGAGTTATCTAAAATAACAAGCTTTCGAGAGAAGTTTATTCTTAGTTTGGTCTCAGTATTTTTATCGACTGTGAGAAAGTTACGAGAACATTATGCAGAAGCCTCCCTTAGCTTGCTTATTACTCTGGGAAAAGAAAAAATCGTACAGAAAAATGGCAAGAAAAAGGCCATTTGTTAGAGAGAAAGCCACAAAATTTAAAGGCACATGGTTCAAGATACACTCTTCTTTGCTCTTGAAATCGTATCTCTCTCCTTCGACCGAGGCAGTGCCAATAAATCTTCCAACTTTATGTTTCACATATTTTATCGAACTCCTTCTTTTACCCTTTGGGGGAAAGTGCCAACTGGACTGTTAGGGCATTTCTGAACACTTACAGGAATCTCGCTGATGTTCTGTCGGAGTTCCCACTGCATTTGGGGAAAGGAAAGTAAACATTCAAATGCATATGCACAAACTAGATCTTTTAGAAAAATAACTATTTTTTCATTTCCTATCCAAATGCTATGTAGCTATTCAAATTTTAATGAATATTAAACTACTGAATATTTATATATCATGCTTTTTTGTTGCCAAATTTTTGTAGATATATTACTTTTGGTGACACATATTAAAGAAACGGTTGATTCTTTTAAGTATTCTGGATATTCTTTTTTTCTATTCTGAAGAGAATAAAGCGCGTGTTTAAATGTTTATTTAGAAAGATAAATGAATATTTATAAGAATGTTGTGATAGTAAACGTGTTACACTATTATTTATTAGGATTTCCGCACGCGTGCTCGCACACAATTCAATATCATTGTTTTTTCTTATATATGTATATTTTTTGATGAAGAAAAAAGAAATCTTATTATATAGCAAAACATGTATCTTATTGCTTAAAGAAAAGATTAATTTTATTGCATACCGAAGTATGAAGCGTTGTGCAAGAATCGGACCCACAAGTAGCATTACAGATAAATGTTCCTGTTTTTAAACTATTAAACCTACAGCCTTGAAATTTTGTATGCACGTTCTTTTCATGGAGTAGAGATCTACTATAAAAAGAAGTTTGCGAAAATGATCCCCAAGGGCGTTGCGAGTGCTTAAGTGGCATTATAGATAAAAAATAAATGCACTCACTAAAATTATTTTACATTTTTCTAAACAATGTTTTGCATCGGGTGTTTTACTCTCCTTACAATTCAGCTATTATATCAAGAATAATGCTTTTTACTTTAAAAAAATTAACGCACACACACACACAAACACCACACACATAATGTATCTTGTTTTTCTTTATTGTGATTTGTTACGTTTTATTCTTTTTACAATCTCATAGCGAATTAAAACAACAACGAATTTTTAATTGGACTTTCAAATATATCCTACATTTAAGAATCTTTTCACTTTAATAAGTTATGTATAATTATTTATCCTGTGTATTAGAATGAAATAAAAAGTTAATTTAAGGTTTTCTTAGTTATATAATTGTTGAAACAAGGATTTAAACTTGAAACATTTAATATTAAAATATGTTTTCAATATCAATATAAAATTATGACTTCACTGAATGAAGAGACAGAGAAAGCATATTTTAATAAACTGACTCAGTCTCCTTTGATAATTCATTTTCTTGGATAAAATGAGTTTCATATTTTGTCCTTTTTACTTTATTCTGAATAAATTTCAGTCTTATGTGAAGAATTGTTCGAAGTTTATATTTTGTTTCTTAAGATTAGGATTTAAATCCGAATGAAGAATTTTTACGTGAAAAACGCTTTGTAGTCTGTAAATTCTATTCTTAAGGTCAAATGAAGGTTGAAGTTAGAAAAGGAAGACGATTCTGTTAGTGAAATATCTAAGACAACTAATTTTTTCTTAAAAAAAAAGAAAGAAAATGACTAAGTGTTATTCTGACGCCCCTTTTCTTAGTCGGTCCCATAAATAAAATAACTGAGTGAATTGAATTCATTGTTGATATTTATGGATTAATAAGTTATAATCAAAGGAAGCTTATAAAAAGTCATTCGACTGCAATAGCTATTTAAAAAAAAATTTGCATGAAGGAGTCAGATAGAAAAAACATGTTTTCACTGCTCCACATATTTTATATGTACACCTAGGGTTTCATTGAAAATTGGTAAGATATCATTCTATTACATGCACGAGTATTTCTGTCATTTCTGAACTATAGAAGTATAAACATGAAGCAGAATGAAGTAACATTTATTAATATATAAGCAAAAAATGAAAAAGTGTTGGGCTATCTTGTATATAAATATAGATCCCTAAAATTAAAAACTTACTGGACCATCACTTTTCACTAACTAAAAATTATATTTTCTATACACTTAAAACGAGTTTAAAGAGTAGATTTATCTAAATTGTTCCATGAATGTACAATAGTCTTCAGAAATAAAGGAGTACTTTAAGTTATTTGGAAATACTCAATGAAAGCTAGGAGTCCGCGAACGTTCCTGAGGTCTGGGAAACTGGCTAGGCAGTTAATTTTCGGCAACTAGTTGTTGAACTTGGCAGGGGTATTTATTTGAACCACCGACCTACTTGTTCACAGTTACTCCGTGTATACCTTAGACGACTGGTATGAAAAGGAATCCCTATTCGGGGCAGTTGTTAAGGGATTTTATTTATATTCTTTGTTGTTTGCGACTTGCCGAAGAACCCGCTGTACAGTGAATCAACTTTGTTAACAGCTAACCACTATTTGGTGTTACTGCTGCAGCTTACGGTCTTGTTGAAACCTATGGAGGTTCCGACGAAATCTACTTAAACAAGGTAAAAGTTTATGTGTCAGAGTGCATCTTGTTATGTTTAACTATTCATTTTACACGAGCCAAGGGTCAAAAGGAGAGTTCCCCTAGCAGTGTAAGCTTCCCAGACCATGTGTTAAGGCCAGGGTGGCCAACCCGCGGCCCGCGTGCCACAGTGTGGCACGGCTGAGTAGTAAGAGTGGCATGCGAAGACTTATTGAAACATTAAAAAGGTTAGTTATTATTATCCTAATAATAGTATTTATTGTTTTATATTGAAAGGTGGTTGTCTCAGACAAGACAAAACTTCTAAATTTATTTAAAGTACACTTAATTAAATTACAATAGAAAATTATATAATGTAGAAAACACTCCTTCGTTGTTGTATGCTTTGGTTTTCCAAAGGAAACGTATTCGTGAGATTCTGGAATTTGAAAGAGGTGTTTTAAAATATCTGGAAGAAACAATGAACTGCCCAGAGAGTGCTTACTTCTCAAGAATGAATATAAGCTTTGAGATTTAGCTTTTCTTACCAATTTAGATTTAGCCACCCCCTGCGGTCTAGGCCGTGGGATCTTTGTTTTTGTTTTCACACTTTAGGATCAGAGAAGAAGCTAAGTCCTTTAGGCAGAGACATGGTTAGACAATGACGAACGTGTTTGATATCTGACTTCGATTTATGCGTACAATTTAAACGACCGAGCCACAGAGCAGCTGGTGTTGCGATCTATCGTAAACAGAACAACTCACATGTTGTGGCTCGACATATGGATATTACTTATCGTCAAACAAGTGGACTGGGTATTGTTAGTCAAGATATTGGGGACATATGTGCGGCAAAATGCTTATTTGAAAATGGACAAACAGTGATTTCGGTGGTCGTATACATTTCTCCGAATCAAACGGTTCAAAAAATTAAAGATTTCCTTCATTTTTTTACTTTTACCATATACCGAAGGTGGTTCTGCTCTTTTTTAAAAAAAACTATCACTCGCTTCCCATGATTTTGAGTGGGGATTTTAAAGTTAACTTCAGTTTGCTGAAAGCCGAGCCACTCATAGCTTTTAAAATGATGAACTCAAGCTCGAAATGAACACAAATCGAAATGTTTCGACAACTAACAGTGGTACTGTTATTGACGCTATTTTTCAACGGTTTTTAAATACTTTGAAAACACAAGTATATGTGTCATATTTTATTTATCATAAATTATCAGTACCGCTCTTTCCCAAATTGAACAAGAATAATTATTTTTGATAAAAAATTGCATTACTTCTTGTGTTAATTAAATAAAATTTTCATTAAAGATATAATTATTCCATAGAAAATTATTTCCAATCATACTCGATTCATTTTTTTTCAGGATTTAAGTTGCTATTGCAAATTTACCACGATAATATGTCAGATGTTACACATCGTATGCGACTACTGTAAGGCTCGTTTCTTTTTTTTATCTCGATATCGGAGAAAAAAAGAGAAATGGATGCTCACCCCTAAGACAACCCGACTTTGTTAGCATCTTCAAGAACTAATCCTGATGTAGATGATTCAGTAAAAAATTGAAAAACCACATTAAACAAAAAAGAAACGAGTCTTACAGCAGTCGCATATGATGTGTAACATCTGACTTGTTATCATGGTAAATACGCAATAGTGATTTTAATCCTGAAAGAAATGAATCGGTTATGACTGGAAATAATTTTCTATCGAATAATTACATCTTTAATGAAAATTTTATTTAATTAACACAAGGAGTAATGCAGTTTTTTTATCAACAATATTTATTATTGTTCAATTTGGGGAATAGCGGAGACAATAGATTTATGAAAACTAAAGTATGACACATATACTTGTGATTTCAAAGTATTTAAAAATTGTTGAAAAACGGCATCAATAACAGTACCACTGTTAGTTGTCGAAACATTTCGATTAGCGTTCATTTCGAGCTTGAGTTCATCTTTCAGAAAAGCTATGAGCGGCTCGGCTTCTGGCAAACTGAAGTTAACGTTAAAATCACCACTCAAAATCATGGGAAGCGAGTGATGTTTTTTTTAAAAAAGAGCAGATCCACCTTCGGTATGCGGAAAAAGTACAAAATGCAGGAAATCTTTAATTTCTTTAACTGTTTGATTCGGAGAAATGTATGCGACCACCAAAATGACAAGACCTGCTGGTATGTGCGGTAGGCGGGCGTCTTAATTGCTACTACAGTTGGACCCCCAGACGAGGATAGCGAAGAGACACCGTCAAGCGCATGCTTAAAATTAGAAATATTAGAGAAAATCAAAAATACCAGTTCACTTAATTAGTTTTTTTTAATCGAGAAATCTTTTTTAATCACAATTAAAAATATTATATTGACAGTGACAGGAATTAACCTCAAAGTATGAAAATGATAACCACTTAAATATTTATTCAAATAATTCCATATTACTTACTCCTATTCCTTTAAGAATGATGAGCTTTGTCACACGCTTAACAGGAAATATAATTATTAATATATAGTTTACACATATATAAATATATCCTCAGAGAGAGAGAGAGAGAGAGAGAGATTTCACACACAACGAGCTCTGAGACTTTGAGAATTGAGCGTAAGAATCACAAGTCTATTCTGGATGAAGTCTAATAAGACTTGCTGGTATGTGTGGTAGGCGGGCGTCTTAACTGCTACTACAGTTGGACCCCGAGACGAGGCTAGCGAAGAGACACCCCCAAGGCGCTGAATTGGTCAAATCAAACAGTGAGCGCTTCCCTCGACTTTCTGTTACTCATTTCCGTCCCTTTTCACGAAATCACTCCAACAAATATCCAGCAACCGAGAGTAAAGATGTTACACATCAAAAAGTACTGACTGCTAAATAATTATTTAGAATGAATTTTTCTGGTTACTTGTTTATATTTATACCTAAACTAATTGATTGAAACTGAAAAAAAAATCTAGCAATAAACTTAAGTTTGTACTTTTACTTTAATTACTATATTATTTTTAAATTTCCACTACTTAGACCTGCATAAAATATGTTCTATTTTCGTAAAAATTCCATTATCAGCCTATAAGTAGCATTTTTTCACCTTTTCATTTCTTTGTTGAAAAAGTTCGAAGTGACCGCATATTTTTTTTATCAGATAGGGACACTCTTCCCAAAAAGGTTGGCCACCCCTGTGTTAAGGTAATAGATGGCGCTGTTTCAACAGCGGGGCTATTCTAGATAGATTGTAGCGTCAGCACACCATGCAACTTCACCCTCCAAAGAAATGTTTAAAACCTTTTTGTCCTTTCTCAATTCGTGCTAGTATGATTTAAGGCCATCCGGTCCACACAAATTAAACTTTTTTTCCATCACTGAAAGCAATCTATAGTCAAAAAATCAATTAAGCAGTCACAGTTAAATGAAAAAAAATATATCACAACTAATGAAAAAAAAACTGCTTTACTCCAATCTGTTCGCATAAGTTTTCGAGCAAATTCTGGCCTAGCATTCTTGTGAATTGGTTTTAAATATGATGCTGCTTACTCTAACAAAATGAAAGGAGTGAATTTTAAAAGACGTCTGTCACTTTTAGATCTCATTGTTTCCTTATCTGGTTCGTGGATGGTATAGATTGTGGTATTGCTTAAATGATTCGGTGTTTATCTTTCGAAAAAGTACAGTCGAACTTCCCGGACGTTTAATTGTTCCATAAGTTGACTTATTCCGAAGACAATTTTTAACTCTGTTATGAGATGGGCTCGATTCACAGACACGTGAGAAACTTGAACCGATAAGCCTAACTTCCAATCACGTGAAGTTAAGTAATAACTTGCCGGATAGTAACAACGGGATTATATTGAAAATATAATAAGCTAGCACGCGTTTTTTGTTGTTGTTTTAAAGTTGTCATGTGGCCGTGAATTGGGCGTATTGAAAGTATTACAACACTAAACAAGTCAAACCGTTAGATAAAAATAGTATATCACCCCACTTTTTGGTTTATATAATTATCACATGGTGGTGAATCGAGGGTACCAGAACAAAAATTACACACATTAGCTGAGCTCTATTTTCAATATCGTCAGAGAAGTTATTACTCAGCGCATTTATTTTATTTTACGGAATCGTCAACGTGATTGTAATGTCAGATGAATTAAGCCCATTTCTGACAACGTCTTAAGACTTCTCTAGATCCTGGGCCCCATACAAAAGTAGGTTCCATCAGCTACCTTACAGTAGACAGTATTATACAATATTCGATGCTAAACATTCGTACAAATAAAAATGTGTGACTCGCAATTCACTGACCTAGGCACAAACCAACTCGACGATTGCTGCTTTTTGACTAAAAGAGTAATAAATGGTGTATGGTGGTAAGCTAAGGCCTATTCACGGACACAGGGACGTCTTAAGACTTCTTGAGGCCCTGGGCTCTTACATAAATGTAGGCCCTGGGACTTACACAAATATAGGTCCCACCTATGATACTTAAAAATAGGCTATACATAGCACACGTTGTCAAATACTCGTACAAACAGTAACACGAAACAAATAAATGTGCCTGACTTACAATTGCACGAATTGGCTCGACTGACTGTCGCTCTTTTACTTAAAGAGTAATGATGGTGTATGGTGGTAGACTTAGGCTTATACATGGACGACGGTCATCGCATAATTATTTAGTCTAGCCACTGTTGCCAACTGACATATAGGCCCCTACACAAATGTAGGCACCACTATGATCTTAACAGTACATAGCATACGTTGTCACCTACTCCTACAAACAATAACCCGAAACAAATAAATGTAACCCTCTCAAGCGCCTGCCGCCTTTTGACTGCATGAGTAATGATGGTGTACGGTGGAAGGCCTAGACCTATACATGGACGAGGTAGCCAACTGACATAATTTCCAATATTCCCAGTTTTTCGGAGAATACAACTGGAAAAACATTTGACAGTTGACATTTTTCGAATCATGATCTTACTGCCTAGTCGAAAACGAGACGAGAGACCCCCATTGTGGTCGAGGCCCGGGCCCAGTTGGAACATGCCTTAAGACGTCCCTGAATGGACATGACATAATAATGCAGTCTTACTACTGTTGCCAGTTGCCATATACTACGATATTCCCAGTTTTTCGAAGATGTTGCCGATATAATAATTAATGGACTGTATATTTTAACAAATTTTAATAAGAGAAACGGATCTCAACCATATGGGATCGCTATACCTTTCGAACTGAATACAAAGGTTACAACAGTTGGCTAGGAGCAAACTCTATTACAAGGAATTCTCGCCAACAGAAGAATATGTCCGAAATAACAGTTGATGGCTAAATTATTCGGATCTTAATTTTATTGAGGCAGAGTCAAAAACGAGACAAGCCCACTTGAAGCCAAAGCCATTGGCCTAGCTCAGTTGGTTCAAGCCTTGCGATTGAAATTAACCCTTTGCAAATTTCAAAATACTCGAAGCTTGTCAGATCATTTTACACATAGGCAGAACGAAGTTCATTAATAAATAGCAGTAAATAAATAAAAAACTTCTAGAAATAGTTTACCAAGTAACAATGCTACTAGAATACATATTCCCAAGAGCCTAAACTGGAATTTTAAGCTGTTTTGATTCCATTTTTGCTCACGCTATTTCCGATTGTACATCCTTACAGCACTTTCACCATTGGCGAAGTGTTCAGGTTTTACGCTGGAACAATATTCCCTTGCATTACAGATTCTTGGGGCAAATCACATGCTAATATACCAATTTGTTGAATTTATAGTGTAGTTTTGAAAAAAATGAAAGTAGACTTACGGGACAGTTTACGATTCTTCGAAGTATATGACTGAGTTCCTTTTATTCATATAATTGTTGTCATATTCTTAAATGTGTTAAAATGTAAGAAAAAAACTATTCATTTTCTTTCTCTTTACAAATTTATATTCTGAAAACAAACATCGACATCAAGATTAGCGTTTTTTGGTGACGTTCAAAAAGGGTAATATATATCTTCTCAATGAATAAGATAAATAAAAAAGAAATTATTGTTTACAGTTTCTTATAGACTGATATCTAAATCATAAAAATCGAGATATGTAAAATCTAAGGCTGCTATAATGGAAAATCCCTTTAATTTCTCAGAAGTTACCTTTGCTTTCATAAACATATACTGTTCCAAATTTAAAAAAAAAATTTTTTTTAAAGATTTTTAATACAACAACGCGTTTTGAGAAGTAATATAAAAAATGTTTGGTAATGTTCCAGAGTGGGTGATATTACGTCCCACTGTTCAGCTACACGAGGGCTTTTGGGGACGGTCCGCGTATTTGGAACCATGGTCAAGTGACGCGGACGACACCTGAGCTTTGCACCCCTCTCTTAACTACCACACCACACCAACGGGAGGACGTTTGAGCTCTCGACGGATTTTACGTGCATCGCTCGCCTACACGGTGGGTCTTCAGTGGTACTGGGATCAAACTCATGACATGTTAGCCATGATCCGATGCCTAGACCACTTGGCTACCGCGGCCACGGTAATGTTCCAGAAGTTGTGTCCTTAGAGCTTTTAAATGTTCGTTAAATTACTTCAAAAATGCCATCAGACAAATATTTTTGCTTATTTTACTGTCTTTGCATTTGATGGGAGGCTGGCCGGCAATGAAGTTGGCCCCCAAATAATCAATATTTGTATATCCCCTTGTTTACAGGATGTGTTGGAATTCCTTTGCTGGGACCAACACGGGGTGTCAAGGGTTTTGTCAACGAGTACGTGGGGTGAACGGACTCGTAAATTTTATTTTCAAAACTGCAACTTTTGTAACTTTGCTCGTGGTAATTGACCAATGACGCGCTGGACAAATAGTGCGCGTACGCACAAAATGGTGGGATTTGCCCTCCCTTAAAAGGGCAACCGAGTGACACTTTTCGGCAGATTCTCACTCACAACAAGTTAATTTGATTCTCAAATTTTAGGACAAACTTTAGTTTATTGTTCGGTGGACAATGCCAGCCCCCATCACCTCGCCTCCGTTTCAGATAAGTGAAATTCTTTATTGTTTGTTCATAGTTCTTTTATTCTTCAATTTTATATTGCTTTCTAATCTAAATTTCGTAATGTGTTCAAATTGTAATAAACTAATTTATTTTATTTTAATCAGAGTAATGTCATTAGTTTTGCGTTGTCTCAAGAATTTATTTAAAGTACTAGCCACTATGTTGATGCGGACTGAGTTAAATAAGCGAACCTGGGTAGTTTTTAAGATGTTAGTTTAAAGTAAAATTAGTGAGCGCCGCATCACATTCAAAGAACTTTATTAATATTTGGAAATACAAACTAACTTTGGAAGTAAGATCTACGTTACGGTAATACATATTTATATCACAAAGGAACTCTGTTAATACTTTTTAAGGAAATTATTTACTATGTAAGGCAATATTTTGCGTCGTTAGTAAATATTTTATGAATTTTCGAAACTATACTCAGCTTTATTGTAAATAAATTCTCCTGATAATGAAACTCCCTAATCTAAAATGCATATAGTCTTAAAGTGAAAACCAATCTAAAAGCAGTCGAGGGATGGTTAACTATTAATAAATGCTTGGGATGAGTTTGACCTCTATAGTATTACATTTGATCCTTTGAAAATTCTACAGGAGGGGTCGGCAACATTGTAGCGGCGTGCCTAATCATTCTATCATACGATTTAGATTGCTACATTGTAGAAAATATTTGAAACAATTCGATTTCTGCGGCAATGTAAACACAGTTAGGGAATAGAGTTTAAGTATACAGATTTAATTATCATTAATAAGGCATCATTTAAAGATATTTATTAGCATAAATATAAACAACAAATACAACTCTTACTTTAACATAAATAAAAATTAAAATTGTGCATTTTTTCATGTATTACGTATCTTTTAAACATATTTATTAAAATAAGAAATGAACAACATAAAATATAAGTATTTCCTTCAATATAGTTGAAAAATTATTTTTTTATGCGTACCTTGTCCCTGTACCGCTCTGCTTCAGATTGCAATATCACAGGTATAATTTCTGACTTCCAATTTGACACGATTCTGAACGTTCAGTTACTAAGCAAATTTTCTTTGCGGACACAAAATGCTTTTTATTTGAGAAAAGATTTGTTCGCATAAATACGTAGAACTAAAAAAGCAGAAAGAATATAGTACATGCAATTTTGTTCAAGCTCTTAAATCTTGTCAGCAATGGCATCGAACAATTTAAAAAAATTAGCCATCGATTTATCTTTAGTTATCTTCCAGATGATTTCGCAATTCCGTAAAATTTGCTTTGCATAATTCTTAAGATGATGGTTCAACAAACTCTATTCCAAAATTTCAACTTTCATTCACTCAAAAATTGACAAATTTGTAGAGTGATGTAGAATGCCACTGAGAATTGTTCCACTGACACCTGTTCTAGAGAAAACAATTGTTCTAAACACCAATGCTAATATTAAAAGCATTTTAAACTAAAGAGTGTGCTATAGCTATTTTACAGCAGTGTGACAAGGGGTAAAATGACGACAATTTATATTGGAATACAAAAGAAACTTTAAGAAAACCTTTGTTTTGTAATATTTATTTAGTTTATTTAATTTAATACCATTGATTTACGTTGGGTTGATCTTTCAAATTATTCCTTTAAAAAAAGTCACATAATGTGTATTTTCAGCAAATAATTTCAGGAATTCCTTTTTATATTAAAAAAAACTGCTTAAAACCAACCATCTAAATACCAAAAAAAAAATATTTAAAAAAAACTCCACACTAATATAACTTATGAAAATAAAGTTCGGTGAATAAAGGCAGAGCGGCCGATCTAGCAACACTGGCGAAACAAAGTGCTGTACTTGCGTAGCGGCAGGTGTTGACCATCTGCTCTCACCGTTGTACAGTTGAGCGTTGTTTGTGTTCCATGTAAGACTTGTTTTATAAAGTGCTTGTTCAGTCCGTTGGTTCTTAACTGAGAACAGGAAAATTAAGGAACAAAAGACCAACTTAAAGTTTTGTTTTAAGCTTGGCAAGAGACTGAAAGAAACTTATGCGTTGCTGATACGTATTCATGAAAATCAAGCACTTTCCATGAAGTATGTGTACGAGTGGTTCACTCGTTTTCGAGAAGGCCGGGAAAATGTTTCTGACAAAACCTATAGTGGAAGACCGGTGACATCCGTCAGTGACGAAAACATTGAGAAAGTGAGGAAATTAATCACAGATGATCGTCGATTAACTGTGCGCATGATAGCTGATGAACTGCAGATTAACCGAGAATCCATGCGACAAATCGTTACCCTGTATTTAGGGATGAGAAAAACGTAGGAGATATGTAGGGTACGACCCCAATACGCACAACAAGGTTGATTGTTTTTGGTTCACGACAATGCTCACCCTCACACACCTAATATCATCAAACTATTCCTGGCAAAAAAGAGGGTGGTGCAAATTGAACATCCATCCAGATCTCAATCCTCCAGCTTCTTATTCCCAAGACACAAATTCGCTTTGAAAGGAAAGAGATTCAACGATATTCCTGACATCCAATGAAACTTGATGAGGCTTCTGTACTCCATTCCAAAAGAGGGCTTCTTGATAAGTTTCCAGGACATGTATAGCAGATCTCAGCCGTGCATAGTTATGGAAGGGACTATTTTGAAGGGTAGTAAGGTCACTTTCGTTAATATTTCATCTACG
>BMAO01025587.1:47500-57759 GCA_019973975.1 Trichonephila clavata | reverse complement strand
GTGTGTGTGTGTGTGTGTGTGTGTGTGTGTGTGTGTGTGTGTGTGTGTGTGTGTGTTGTGTGTGTGTGTGTGTGTGTGTGTGTGTGTGTTGTGGTGTGTGTGTTGTGTGTTTTGTTGTGTGTGTGTGTGTGGTGGTTGTTGTGTGTGTGTGTGTTTTCAGAAAATAAATGAAGGTTTGATTACAATGTTTTCCAAGCCTGTTTAAAATGAAAGGAGCCTTTTTACCCAGAAATTCTTAGATTTTATACATAATCAGATTCCTCCCCCTCCCCCAGAAAATTTTGTCTCAGATGAATATCAAATACATCAGTGAAATATTTTAAATGTCAAAAAAAAAATCAGAAGAAAATGACGTTTCTTATAACAAAAAGCAAACAAGGCATTTTATTTTGAATTGCTTCAAATTCAAATGAAGAACGACTTTGTGGTCCTCGAGGCATGGGTTGAAGACCCTCTACTTTAGAGAAGGCAGTTAATAATCACACACTCACTTAACAACTTAGTAATAAAAAGTTAAATATACAGATTTCTATTAAACAATTTGACTAAGATTAAATCGTAGCTGTCCAAGTTAGATGACGTCGTATCCGCCTCAGAATATAATGCAATCTCTCTCTCTATATATATATCTAATCTCCATTCTATTCACGATTAATATCATATTATATAGCCTCGTGACGCATATATATGTCACATGAACTTAGCATCTATGGTGAGAGGAACAATAACTCCATTATCTAAATGCCATTTGCAAGAACTGATATATTTGCTTAACTAGAAGAAGCAGTTTCACTTGGATTGTGTGCACATTTGCAGAATATTTTCAATTCTAAAAAAAAACGAGAAAACCGTAAAAGTAAAACTATTTTAAATGCTGAATACGTTTACAAAAAGAAACTTCTTTAAATTCCTGGTTAAAAAATAAAAGAAGTAGGGACATTTAAAAATATGTGCCAGAAAATCTATAATAATAATTGTATAAATAAATATTATATGCAAGGTATCCAATAACAAAAAAGAAATGTTTTTGTTTTCATTTAAAGATTCGAAAGAAACTAGGTAATCATTATCTATCATAGTTAATACTTTGTAAACGAAATTCCAAACAAAAGAAAACTTTCAGTGAATTGTCTCAAATATCTTTTTTTCCCCTTCTTATAAAAATATACAATCTTCTCTCCAATTCTAATGGGAATCCCCCCCACACACACACACACGTAGCTGTTAATCAGTCATACTTATAAAAGGATTTTTTTTTTCAGCAAAAGCAATTCTCCTAAATAAATATACGTAGAAAAATGGCGTCTGACAGCAGGTGTTTCTAAAACCTGCGCATTATAGTTAGCCACTCTTCCACCACGCAAACGAAAATGCTCTGCCCCATCGATCAAAAAAACTTAATTAAAAAAGTAACCACACCAAACAATCTTCAGAAAAACACTTAGTAAACTTTTGCACACCCATAATAACCTGGTGCTTGAGATCCCGCAGAATAAAAATATTGGTTCTCAGTTTTTTTCAACAACACGCAATGTCCGATGTCATGGCCCGAAAATTAAACTCATACATCATTCGTTTTTAGAAGAAATAATGTTTTTTCTTCTTTTGCTTTCCTGACTAAAATTGCAATAAAATTCTTTTAGGGAAGAAAGAGTCTCACAATCGCTCACGCATCGTTCGTTCTTTTTTCTCTGTGATAAAATTGTAATAATCTGTTATGTTATGGTAGTCTGGAAAGGTTAAATGTGTTAGAGTAACGCTGGTAAATTTTATTGTTTAGTCGAACTTGTTATGTAGTTGTGGAAAGTTAATAAAAGTGGCATTTTCAACGACACACATATTAATTTTATGTTTATATATACTAAGATCTAATCCAAAAAATGTTTATTTGTATTCAAAATATTTAAAATTGTAACATTTGTAATTTGTATGCATTGAATGAAATTCGAAATTCGGAATTTTTTATTAAATGTACCTACATTGTTACGAAATAGAAAAATGAGAAAGAACTTTAAAATCATTTTGAATGATCATTTATGTACTTCTTATACCTCTTATTTGTTATTTGTGTTGTATTTTTTATTTGAAAGAATTTGAAATACAAAAAAAAATTGTAAATTTTAATAACGTTGTATAAAAAAGAATTATGAAATATAATTCGCTACTTTATGGATAGAAAAATTATTGATTTTAAATTTAAACTAAAATTGTATAAAATATTTTAAAGTACTTTATAGTAAAAAAATCACAAATACAAGTTATTAATTTGTTTTTCTTGTATCGTTTTTAATTAATATTAATTTTTAAATTTTTCTTCTTCTTTTTTTTAATACATCATTAGAATTGTATTTGCTTCTGTAGCCGTTCTTGTCATTAATAACTGTAAGTGATTGTCCATAGCAGCAGAACCGCCCTCTGGTGATCACTTATCTGCAAGTAAAAGCTAGGTGAGGAGAGAATTTGGTCGCTATGAAAAACTGTCCATATTCTTTACCCATTATTTTTAAGTGTTTCTTTTATGTGACCTAACTTAATTTAATAAACTAATGGAGACTTCGTGAAACCAATTCCCGAATTTACAGCATTTATTTTAATCTTTTATATCCAATATTTTACACGTTGTTTTTTCAATTATTCATTTGTAATCGGTTATCAGTATTCGCATTATTCATGAAAGTGTTTAATGAAGAAATGTTTGAAACACCATTGATTTTATATTTTGTTTTATTAACTTAAACGAAGGAAAGTATCAGGAAATGAAAAATAATTATTATAATAATAAATAAATAATAATTATGTTTTTGTATTTTTATAAATGCAGAATTTGAACAAAGTACTGCTGACACATCTAAAATACAAGACCAAAAATTAAAAAAATATCGGAACCAAATATATTGGAGGTAACAAACAATACGAAAGTGAAATGTTTGAAAATACAGTCTTCTGCTAGGTGAAGAAGACGAAGAAATTAAATTTAAATATTGCCGTCAAAGCTAACAATAACCAGTGCTATACTGTTGTGACTCCGCATTGAAAGAAAAAGACTTCAGATGTCTAATTGGGATATGAACAACCCACGTTGCTCCTACACATTTTCCAAAGTTGATCTGGTGAAGCAGAGAGCCAACCAGTCATTTTCCAGAAAGCGACCAAAAATGTTATAAAGAATTTACATCCGTTCTTCCCTGTGACCCGGCTAGAGGTGTGATAGGAACTAAATGATCAGACGACATGATGCATCATACAGCTCCACCCTTAATATAACTTTATACAGAGCTTACGTATTTAATGACCGTACTATTAGTTTAACTTACTAAACATCGACTTAACTTAAGATCATAGTACTTGAACTCTTGCAGTCTTCTATTCCTTTTGTGTTGACTTTAACATGTCCCCAGTAGTTAATCTAATCACTTTCTTAATATTCCAATTTCTGGCTTCTTACACTGTTTACGCATACTTTTCACTGCCGATTTACTTCACTTTCAATCTATTCACATTTCTTTAACTCCCAAACACGCGAATAAAGAATATATATATTAAACTTAATTTGCATATCACGCTTTCTGCCCTTCGAAGAAGGTTCATTGAAAATACTGGCCCAAAAGAATTCCCCAGAGGTTAATGGAAGGACGCGGATAGATCTGTCACAATGTCTGACAGGTGATAGATAGAGAGAAAAAACTCTCCAAATCAGCAACTCAATATGAAAAGTCTTGAACGTTGCATGCCACGTTTGGCTCTGCAATGTCCTACTGGAATGGGGCCATTGGTAAACTTTGGAGGGAAGGGAGGACAAATCGGATCCAAAATCTCAGGGATGCAGCAACAACTTTCATGAAGGTGCTGAAGTAAAATCCAATATTATCTCAAACCATAAGTAAGAGTATGAAATCAGTATGGCGATGCATAAGACAACCATTACGCAATCTCTCCAATATCTTTGAACTCTAATCCAACCATAGTGGTAATGCAGTAAGAGGCGCGATTCGTTTCTAACGACAATGTCATCCCATTTGGTTTTTTCCATGTATATCAGTGCTTCATAAACTTTCAATATTTGCGATCCAATTTTCAGTCATACCTTCCATCCGCCCCTCCCCATTCCCAGTCATCTTACAATAACAATGTATCAAATACAATAATATACTTTGATGTTAAAGTTACAATAAGACTTTAATTATAAACTTTACAAGAAGTGGCGCACATAAGGGGGGGGGCCGAATCCGGAAACTCCCCAAAGCCCTTGATTTTTTTTCGATTGATTATAATCCTATGTATATAGTAAATAGAATTTAACTAAGTATTTGTTATTAACATTTCATTTTATTCATTATTCAATAATTACTTTTTTTACTGCTTTTTGTTCCCAAAAATCGACAAAATCAAAAGAATATGTTGGGTGGAATATTGGAGTTAGATACGAGAATGTTGGATCTTCGACCTCCCTTTGAAAAATTCCTGAGTGTGCCACTGTATACAAATTATCAAGATAAGTATTAAATTCTGCATATTAAAAGCCCATGGAAGTCACTAGTAATTACTAAACTTGTTTTTAATTTAGTATTGATAAATTAATTATCAAGTACTTTGTGCAATACTGATACGTTTCTAAGTTTATTATATCAATATGAGTGTCTATTTCCTTTTTTTACTATGCCAGAATGTATTTTGTTTAGCTTCCATTCAATAAATTGATAATTATTTTAAATATTTTATTTTCGACTTTTTGATATGCTCGCACCCTCCTCGTAGAGTTATCACGCCTCCCTGGGGTAGGCGCTTTACAGTTTCAGAAAAGCTATGTGCATCGTTCAATACACCATCGCAGACGCAAGCTTCAATGGTTTTGAGACAAAGGTAAACGCAGCAATGGACGCCTTGAAAACAATCCATTGCACTGAAAAAGAAGTCGAATGGAACAAGTGGATACTGATAGTTGTACAAAAGACCATATTTGTTGTAATATTGCAGCGGATGTGGCACAGGAATCATTCACTGTCATGCGCAGAATTTACCTACTATGACAGGGTCGTACGGTAATAGATAGGTCGTTGATAGGTCATCTTATCCTGTTTCTATTGGTTACAAATCTTCATTTTTGCTGCTGGGTTAGGTTTGGCATGATTACTGATTTTTCAGTAGGATCATATGTATTTTCTACATAACAATTCTTCCTCTGTAGAACTAAGAAACGTGCTGGAATATTTTTGTTCCAAACGAACTGAAGTTGTTCACGCAAAATGACTGCATGAAAAAGCAATTTCAGTTCTTAAATACTACATTGTGTTCTTTTTTTATATGTAAAGATTATTTGTAGTACTACATTATCTGGGATGAAATGCTTATCAGTTGCAGATACAACTGCCATATAATTACGGTTATAACGTACACGATCTACTCTGGGCTCCGGCTAGAAGTGATGGAGGAAGTAAAGGATGACTCGTCACAATACTTTTCAACTATTTATTCAACACAAATTATCAACAGACACAAGTCTAGTATTCAAACAAGAGGAGATGTTCCTAGTAAGAGCAATAAGGGAATAAAACACAAGAGATGCGAATTATGAGAAGACTTCTATTATATATATTGATCCTCCTTTTATGGGATCAATCCACTACTCTAACATTTGAGTTACAATTTAGCTATGGTGACCAATCGTCACTTTAATATCTTCAACTATTTAATGCCTGAAACGCGCTATCAATATATATCGGTAGCTATCTCTCCTCGTCGTCAGATTCTCAATATTTCAATCTCTATGTAACTCCGTCTATCCATCTAACTAGCTAGAAAAACTTTTCTATATATAACCGACCTTATCTGCCTTTTACGGTTTCTTCTTCCAAAAGGATTGGTTGTGATTGATAGCCCAAAGATTTCCAAAGAGGATTAGTTGAAGGACGCGGTGAAAGTATTCAGTTTAAGCAAAATTTGGATGCAGAAAAGCAGAGTCATTTGAAGCAATGAAAAAATGAAACAAAGATATATTTCAGTTTCTTTATAAAAAATTAATCCATAGATCACACACACACAAAAGTACTGCATAATTTTTCCTTGATGTTTTAATATTACAACTTCTAGATAAAATTAAAACTACCCGCAAGCTATTTTACCAACACATAGATTTTTTTTCAGTCTTATCATCGTGATATTCTTTTATGAGAGTAATATGACTTTAATAAGAATACCCTACCCTTAATTTTAAGAACAGCGAATTTTTTTAATGACTGTGCAATGTCTTAATGATTAAATTCATTCGGCGATCATTCCATTGCAGCACTTGTTCACCCTCCTTAACATTAATAAGCAAAAACATCATTGTTAAAAATGTAGAATCAGGCTGTTTCTTGATTAATTACGAGGATTTTGATTGTTCATTTCAATGCTGTACATTTTCCCCCTCGTTAACATAAAAAAGCAAAAATAAAATTTTTAAGATTGTCTTTACTTTAACTGTTAAAACAGAAAGGACTCAAAAATTTCAACTTTTCCCAGATTGAAATATTTCCTTGAGTTTATAATGTTAAGTTCGTATTATTTTATTGCTCTATTTAATACAAATTCATCATATCCTATTTGTTCTAGTAAAACAGTATTCATTTCTCAAAGTTACAAATAAATCAATAAATTAATTGTATTTCAGTTTACATTTTTTCTATATTTTTGCAGATTCATTCGAGAGGAACGATTCGTTACCCTAATAAGGGGTTTTTATTGCATTTCTCTTTAAAATTGCTGACATTAAATTTAAAAATTCAGGTACATCACATCTGGATTAAAACTGGGACATCAGTTCGATAATCTATATCAGAGGTTCCCAAACCTTTTAGTCTCATAGACCCATTGACATATTTTTCGATTTAGGGTAGACCCCTGTTTAATTAATATTGAATTTTTGCAAATTTATCAACTTAAATGTCTTTTTGACAGCTGCTACTACTACTCTTACTTTAAAAGAATTACATTTCTAACTGTAATGAAACATAGTGTTTAAAATTTAAAAATCACATACATGCTAATTAATTAAATTAGAAGTTAATTAATAAATACAACTGTTAAATAAACTAACTAAACAAAGAACAAATTATTTTAATGGGAAGGATGAATCTATAGCCCAACAATATCAAATTTTCAACATTTGATATCAATCTTGTCTGATTTAACCTTAAATCTCCTCTGTTAGTAGTGTCCAGTTTTTTTCTTTATTTCTTTATTATATATTTTTTTTTTGGAGATTGGCAACCGCGCTGAATCTTCTTCACATTAGCAACGAAAAACTTCCTCACGATAAGTCGGGACGAATAACAGGTTTGACTTTTCAAATACGAAATTGCTGGCATCCGTTTCTAAACTTTAAGATCTTCGGTAGTGCTTATTACGATCACTTCCTATTGTAATGTGATATTTTTTCAATATGACCATATGAATTCATTGCCTACTGTGGTATTACCATAGTCAAATCATTCTCAAAGCTAGTTTCAAAATCTTAATAAAAGGCAATTAAATGCTGAACGTAGGTTAAAGCGTTCTAATGGATTGTCTGTGCCAAATTTAGAATATTCGGGATCTCCAGTATTATTTAATTTAACTCAGGAAAGAAAAGCTGAAATGGTTCTTGTTTTAATAAAATTTATGCTGTCACCTTGTAAATGCAAATCAACCTCATTAAATTTAGTAAATAAATCTGTTAAATAGGTAAAATTTGGTTTCCACTTAATTATAAATTTTCTTTTAAAATTAAAGTCACGATCTAGTTTAATGAGGGTCATTATTATAGATCCTCATTTACATCTCATGGACCCCCAAATTAATTTTTGGCTGACATAAGCCCCTTGGACGTCGTCATAGACCCCTGAGGGTCTATATAGACTACTTTTGGAATCACTGATCTTATTACAGGAGTAATCCTATTTCCATTGTGTAAAGATCCACTCAAGTAACAAACAGGTCCCCCCCTCCCCCGTCATTTGGAGTAAGTCGTTATTCATTCTAGAACATTCTAGTAAATGCAACAGAAAACAATTAACACTCTTAAAATCTACAGTACCCTAAATTCAAAATTCTGATAGCAATACAAATCCGTAGTCACAATATCGCATAAGGTCAATTAAACGCACTTTGACTTCCAAGCTTTTACTTTATTGTTGCGTACCTGCATCACTCTTATGCAGACTTAGAAAAGCCTACTAAGTGTATCCAAAGCTTTCTAGTACGTTTAACTATTAAAAATCCTTTTATTAATAACTATCCTCTGGATTGTTCTAAATGTATTTATTTTTGTAAATAAATGCATTTAGAATAAAGTAATTATGTGCCAGTTTGCGGAATGGTAAAGATGCAGTGGGTAAGAAGTTCGGGATCTCCTTCCTACCTTACTAATATTGATTTCTTAGATCCTATGGGCAGACAATGAGAGTCCACTTTCTCACTTTACAGGAACCGATCAGAGAGCATCCACTCAGTTCTCTATCATGCACCTACTTCCAATTGTTCGCATTGAACTTTTACCGAACGATTGTCTCATCCAATCAGAAGGCTGCTACTGACTGGCATGAAAACTCCATATTCCCTTCCACATCTACTATTCCAGATATGAGACTGAGGGCCGCAAGTGGCTAAGATAAGATAATATTCTGAGATAAGATTATATGCTTGTAGAAGAAGGGGGAAACATGAGATACTCAGTCACAGTTAAGGTTGGTAAGAAGTGTTAGCGACAAAGATTTTAGAAAGCAATTATAATTAACGTTCTTCCACTGTTACAGTAGAACGTCGTTTATCCGAATCAATTGGGACCGGACACCATTCGGATAAACGATTGTCGGATAATCGAAAACCGAATGCTATCCATGCAGCAAGAAATATGAAAATCATCACATGCGGGAAACGTGCTTGAAGTAGAGAGTAAAATAGGTGTAAAATGTTGCAATTTTACCTTTGATTGTGGAAAATCAACACTTATATTTCACTCTACCATTGTACACCTTCGTTTTTTCACTGCAAGGTCTCTGATTCTCTTCAGCAGCAGTAGTTGAATAGGACAGCACTCTGATTGTTGTTCGCACCACTCCATAACTGTCTCTAACGTTTCGTTGTTGTTGTCCTCGTTTGTCATCGTCGACAGGGTCGGATTCTTCTCGTACGGAAGTCACAATCTCGTCATCATTTAGCATTTGAAATCCACAATCTTCTGCATCGCATGCCATCCAGGTTTCTACATTCACAAAACTCAACAAAAGAGCACGTATGCACCCCCTCACTTAGAAACAGACCTATTATTCCGCGCAGATGTTTACTAAATCATACAGCTGAAACAGCTATCACTTAACTTGGGTTTTCCCGTCATTTTTGGCCTCACAGGAACAAATGTTGAGCATTGCACTGTTCGAAAACGGATCCGGACTTTGGTTCGGATATTTGACGCTCTGGATAATAAATGTTCGGATAAACGACGCTCTACTGTATATGGAACCCTGCAAATAAATATCTCATTTAGGAGTACTAAAAATGCACATTTGGGTTACATGTTATACATGGGTTACCAACACATATGGTCTTTATGGGCACTATGGGTACAACTATTATGGCATTATGGCTACAAGCTAAAAGTAGGTCAAGAAGTCTTTTATTAAAGGAAGAAACAAATACAGTCGACTCTCGATAATCCATGCTTTCAATAATACGAACCTCTCGATAATTCGAAGTATATGCTCAGTCCCTAGAGAAACTCTTGATATTTCGAACTAAGACAATACGTTTTGGTACACTCAATATTTCGAAGTAAAATCTATGGCTGGCCAGACTACAAAATGCGATAATTCGAAGTTATCTTATAAAACTATCAACACAATTCGAACTCTCGCTATCGTCTACTTTCATGTATCAAACAGGTTGGAGCTTACAAGTTTTGTATTGTATTGTCTCTGCGTGTCTCCCCATAAACGTATCCCCTTTGATGACCATCTATCTGCAATCCATTCTTTGTGTTTTCTGATTCCACAGGCGGAAAGACATTTTTATTGCTTTCCTTCTTCAAGTGGACAATAGACCAACCGCACCTTTTGTCAGCCGTCCATATCTTTTAATTAACACGTGCCTTTGCTACACATGTGTCCAAAGAGGATGATCCGCTATTGGGAAGAAAATATTTGTAGGACTGTATATGCATGTGTATTCTTTTAAACATGACATTCAATTTCTGTTTAATATGTATTCTGTATAATATGTACTTTAAAAAATATTTTAAAATAATT
>BMAO01025587.1:0-45000 GCA_019973975.1 Trichonephila clavata | reverse complement strand
GTAATCTAATTGCTCACGCACATTTACAACCAATCACGACTCCTGTTAGAAAAGAGTCGTACGACCTTCACCGCCAGTGTAAAAACTCAGAGCGCTTGGTACTCGCTCTCTTTGTGCTTTGTCCGATCACCAACAATATATATTTGTCCCTGCTGTTTTCGCTTATAAGCTATTTGTGTTGTTAGAAGTAGCTTGTGTGTGTGAACTGTTGCAATGTCCTGGTCAAGAAACTAATAAAAGTTTACAAATATCAAAAGTCTTCTCTACTATGCCACGACTACAACATAATCAAGCATTTAATAAGTAATAAAAATTCCTAGCAACCTAAGGCATCTCATATATATATATATATATATATATAATTATTAAGTATTTCCTGTTATGTTCCATATTTTATATAAATTTCTTCCATATATATATATATATATATATATATAAATTTTTATTTACAAGTAACTCCAAGCTATAAATTTTTTTCTTTAGAATATGTATACTAATAAATTCAAGCTGCATTATAAAGGGAGCGAGTGAATATTAACGTCGCACTGTTCAGCTGCTCGAGGGCTTTTGGCGACGGACGTCGTAATTTTCAACCATGGTCAAGTGACGAGCTGGCACCACCTCTCCTAACTACCACACCAATGGGAGGACGTTTGAGTGCTCGACAGATTTAACGTACATCGTTTCCCTACACGGCGGGTCTTTAGTGGTACTGGGCTCGAACTCATGACATGTCAGCCACAATCCGATACCTTGACCACTAGGCTACCGTGGTCACCCAAACCGTATTACAGTAGAGTCTCAAAAACTCGGCCTAATGTGGACCGGAGGGTCACCGAGCTTGTGAAAATGCTGGGTCATCGAGAATGAAATTAAAAAAAGAATAAGTATAAGTGTTTCCTCAGAAAATATTGTATTGTATTTGCATGTATTGTTTGTTTGAGAAAACAAAAAAAAGAACTCCCCAAATTACCCTAAAACAAAGGAAAAGTACGTACTTTACGAAAAGATAAAGCATTTACAACATGAAAAAGAAAATCAATGAATACATAGTATACAGTAATATACCTGGTCATACACACTTTAGAAAAATAATTTATGGAAGCATAAATCTGTCTGTAATTAAAAGTAAGGTCTCCTACTACTTGCGACAACTTTTTTTTAAATATGGAGATATGGGGGTTTTTTTTGTGGTTTTTAGATTTGTTTAGTACATTTCAAGAAAAATATACTAAAATTAAGTAGAGAAAAAGAAATTATTATAACTAAAATGGAAAAAAATTGGTAAAAATGTTTATACAAGGGGTGATCAAATGAAAAGGTACGAAACGACTCGGTGGGTACAAATATAGACTTTATTCAAAATATACACCATAGGCCTGAGCACAACGATCCCACTGACGAACAAGCCGCAGGATTCCTTGTTCCCAGAATTCCTGCGGCTGTGACGAGACCCAGTCCTTCACAGTGTCCTTGAGTGCGTCGTCCGAGTTGAAGCGCTTTCCTTTCAGGTGTTTCTTCAGTTGACCAAACACATGGAAATCGCAGGGTGACATGTCCGGACTGTAGGACGGATGGTCCAACGTCTCCCATTGGAACTTGTCCAGTTCCATTTGTGTGACTCTGGAGACGTGTGCTCGCGCGTTATCATGGAGCAGAACCACACCCTCCGTGAGCAGCCCCGGTCTTTTGTTCTTGATGGACCTGCGTAGGCGTCGGAGTGTCTCACAGTACACATCGGAGTTAATGCTTTTTCTGTGCTCGAGTCATTCTGTGCTCGCATCATTTGGACGCCGCTCTTTATAAGAGCCTTTGCTCTCTCCTGCGCATTCGGGCACCCGCGCATGATCCGATCCCAGTCAGAGTCTCCAATGGCATCCCGAGATGTCTCGCTACATTCTCTCTTGGCGGAATATGCAAATATTTAACTGTTTCATTTTTATGTCGTTTCGTACCTTTTCATTTGATCACCCCTTGTATATATACAAAAAATAACATAAACGGGGACCATTCTGAACCAAAAGTTTATAAACAAATTTTCAATTTTTCAATTCTGATGAGTTGTTAAGTTATTCATTTTGAAATGACCTTCAGGATAAGCTATATTTTAATTTTTACAGAAACTAGAGTAATTTATCTTAGTTATTATATGAAATTGCTTAAAAAAACAATGATTATTTTAACCTAAGGTACTGTAAATTTTGTAATAAAACAGGGATTGATAAATCTGAAGGTTACAACACTTCTACTATTATACACTAAAAATTTCAGTTAATTATTTTCAAAACTTTTTCAGCATTCGCGCTGTCCCCGTTGAGCATTTTCAAAAAAAAAAAACACATTTCGAGTAAAACGCGCTTTGAAGTATAACATCTTGCTTAAAGTAATAGCATCTGCTTTTACTAAAACACTTGTAGTTTTTGTTCTAGAGAACGCGGAAAATAATAAACTTGGTATTTTTATAAAGCTAATAAGATGGTCTATAAAATAAAATCATTAAAAAAAATTGTCACCTTTTGGCAAAATTCACAATTTTAGGGTAGTCAGATACCTTAAGTTGCAGACTGGCTACTTTTCTTTTAAAGAAATTTATAATGTCCTTTTGTCTTCCATACTGAACTCTGCTTCCTGCTGTTTCATCATGAAGGCAACAAAGGAACTATAAGTTCATTATCTACGCACCTTGTTCAAAATACTGAAGGGCGGTTTTGATAGCCTCTATATGTGATATATTAGGAGTTTTTACTGTGTCCTCAACGTTAACAATTTCATCAATTTCTGACACTTTTCATTAACTGTGACAGCAACAATAATTTCTGCATCAGACATAGTCTTGCTCGGTTTTCTTCTGAATCTTCTAACTGCAAGAGTGTGGCCGCGCGAGTTACCCGGACTGCCGAGTAAGGTCATCAGGTGCCGAGTTTTTGGGACTCTACTGAGCAGATGTTTATACGAGGGATGATCAGAAAAAAAAGGTTACAAGGCGCAGCATTTGAAAACTACACATTGGGGAGAAATTTTGTGTCCCCTGAGTGGAGACAAATGACTCTATTTGTCATACAGTTGGTTAACGGGCAGGTTGTGTAAGTTCCCAGACGGTTCAGGACGATTGAAATGTCAAGACGCTTAGGAGATATGTCTAGTTTGGAAGTGCGAGCCGTGATTCGAGTTTTATGGGCAAAGAATGTGTCCGCATCTGACATTCAGAATCAAATCATGGAAGTTTATGGTGAAGAAACAATGAGCAGATTGCCGGGCTTAATGTACAGGGACCTGATTTCTACCAAGACGGGTTAAACAAGTTGGTTCTGCGTTCTGAAAAATGTGCCAAAATAGACTTGGTGATTACGTCGAAATGTGATAGGCACGTATTTCTCTCAATTCCCTTTTGTATTTATGTCTATTGTTAATAAATATTTCTTTATTCGACTTGTAACCTTTTTACTATCACCCCTCGTATTACAGATAATACAAAACTTCCACTAAGCCGTTCTATTTTTTTTAGCAAAAATATGGCGTTTCCTTTTTTAAAAAACATGCCAAATAATTTTGAATGCTGACTATTAAGACCTATATTTTACCTTGCTATGATCTCCTTTGCATGAATCGAACTAACAATGAGTAAAATCGCCTAATATTAGGTCCGAAGAAGAATTCCCTTTCAACTTGGTTGTCTGAGGTACAGATTGGCAGATCCGCCGATGGGTAGTTTAAATCAAATCCCTAAATTCTTCCCCCAAGTATAACAAGGTCACAACCACCTTAATTATCATATATTTCTGTTAATAAGCCGAGAGTTTTAGGAACTTTTTTAAGTTAAAAGTTTAGGAATTGGCCTATATACGGATCCGATAACTCGGAAAAACCCTAATTTGAGAAATTTAGACTTTTTTTTTTCGTTTACCATGTTCAGCTCACCAAGAAATTTTAATCTTTAAAATTTCTGGTGTGTTTAATATGGAATTTTTATTCTAAAAGAAAAAAAAGTTACATAAATCCGTCAAGATCAGAGTGAATTAGTTTTCGAACAGTTTGTAAAATTTACATTCGTCCTCTGGTTTAAATGAATGCATATGATCATCTGCTGTGAGATTTTCCTCCAGGGCATGAAATACAGAACGTAACATATTCAAATTTCTCTTCACACTCATTTTACAAAAAAAAAAGGGGGTGGCGCTCTGAAAGTATGACTAGCACAGGCAATTTACAAGACAGGATAACAAATGAATGGGGGATGTATTGACTTCAGAGAGGGATAGCAGAAATGAAACTTTCATCGTTGACGTCTGGTGTTTTACTTTACAGTTATTTTATAGGAAAATGTCCCATTCATTTGACAACATTTTTGCTCTCGTTGCGACGTGTTCGAATATTACAGGAATTTTTCTTTTGCATTGGGTTTATATATAGGTTTCAAATTTTGACTGAGTTTTTGAAAAAAAAACTTACTTTCAGCTCATACACGAATTGGCTTATTTTCGAGATTATACGATACATAATGCATTTATGTCATTATTAAAACATAATTTCAAAACTTTTAAATACTTTGTTATAAACATTTCAAACGTCAAAATCTACTTAGTCGTCGTTATCATAACTTCAATCTCAACCGAAAGAACGGTTAATTTCTCCAGGAACATAACTACAGCAGAGAAGGCGAAATATCACAACTCAAAAATTCTTTATTTTCCTATTTCAAAGAATGATATTTTTAATAAGCATTAAAGGCATTCTCAAACGTTCCAGCCTTTCATTCTTTCCTCTCTCTCTCTCTCTCTCGTTTTACGGTCGTAAATGTAGGTGATAACCATTCGATTGTATTTCTCTTTGCTAATGACGAGAAGAAGAAAAAGGGCTTGGAATGAAGATAGCTTTCCGTTGACATTAAAAACAGTCAATTTGGAGAACTGGCATTCAAGCGTAATTTGCGTGGCTTCTTAAAATCTGACAGTCTCATTTTTCACGTTTTAAAAGGGTGTATATTTTGTTAAGACTGAAAAAAACTCCTTCTTTCTTAAAAGACTTTTTCTTAACTAGTCTTAAGGCATTTGCAATAAAAGTCATGAAAAGAACAATAAAGATAAGAAAGAACAGTTTTTTTGTTCTATTCTTTGGAGCAAATGACCTAGCTTAAGATATTTAAAAGAGCTTTTTTTACTTACAAATGCATTAGGAAAAACTCAATGACAGCAATTAGAAAAAACACTGGAATACAAGACTTGACATTTATTATGAGGACGTAATTTTTGTACAAAGCGACATGTATTTTGCGAATGTGTAGCAGAATATTTAAATGGACTTTAGTCAGGGGAAAATAATAATATCCAAGGGGAAAAAGGATTAATGAGTCAAAATTATCATCAGTTTAGTTTTAATGTTATTATGATTGTTTTTGATGTGAACGATACTTTTTGATCTTTTCTGATAATTGTTAATTCTAAATTCAAAGCGATTTTACTATTCCTTAAAAAACGATTTCAAAGTATTTTAGCTAAATAGGCTTTTAAAACGGGGAAATTGTCATAAGAATTCGTATTTTATATTTAAAAGGAATTATTTATGAAGCAGGGGAAAATAAAAATCTACATTAAATTTAAGCTAAAATGTTGATTTTAAACTGTTGATTTTTTTAAATAAAAATCGGAGAATAATTTTTGAAAATTCTGCATAGAGTATGTTAATTGAATTAACGTTATAATAAACGGAAACGTACGTGTATAATTTTAATTTTATTTATACTAGGGGGGTACCCCTTTACGCGAACCCCTAACGGCGGACAAACCCCCATAGTACAAATTATATACCTGTTCAATAACCATTGCTCAAAAGGAAGACTAATTTACATGTGTTGTATAGTTCTCTTATTTATGGGGAATCGGTGGTTGTGGAGTCGTCTTCCAATTGAATCTCTCAACAAAACAAAGCACGCAGTCTTCGCGCGCAGGCGCAGCTGATCCAATGTGAAACAAAAATTCTGGCTAGGAGAGAGAGAAAAGGGACTGAGGGTGCGCGAGCAGGCGTTCCCGTCGTCACATCATGGAATCTATTTGTTAGAAATTAGAAACTTAGAATAGCTACTTTTCTTTAATTAATTGTTGTTAAGTTTTAAATAAATCAGAAGAAAGACAAATGCTTTAGACCCTTGTTGTCTCCCACATTTATGCATTTTTTTTTCACAAAATTTGTACGCGGTCCGTCACCAAAAGCCCTCGTGTAGCTGAACAGTGCGACGTTAATATTCACTCACTCACTTGTTCACAAAATTTGTTCTTGGCGCTCCTCTCTGTTAAATTCATCACTAAAGCTGCCACGTTCAACACTTGATTGATAAAATCCTCAGGTTTTGATAAACTTGCAGCTTTTGCAGTTTCCTAGAAAAATTAATATTTATTTCCGTTAGTTATTAATAAGTCTTCGTTTGACGTAACGCCTTTCTTCTCACGCAACAATTCCAGTCTAAGCAATTGTTGAGATATTTTTATGCGAAAGCTTGCAATAATGTACTATCGCAACCGTATTGGCAACATTTTTGAAACGAAGCACATAATTGACAATTCAGCGAGGTACGACACATGCGAAATCGGGGTTATCAACTTGGCGAGTTATGTTGAACGTTTGCATTTTGTGATATTACGTAGTAAATTTATTACAGCATCACGAAAAACTTTTTAAGAGAGATTTATTTTAATTCACTATTTGTTACAATATCTAGCACTCACAACGACTTGTGATGTAATTGAAATATAAACAAATAGTTTTTTAAACTATTTTTTATTTCATTTTTTTACTTTCGGAATCGCTGGCGAACTAATTCTATAATGAACAAATATTCATTAAAAATAAAACGAATAAATTAGCTACAACTTGTTTACTTGGTAAACTTAATCATATTTATTAAATGAATTTAATTTACTTGACGAATTCAAAATAAAAAATTACCTGTTATAACAGTTTGAAATGGCGAGAAAAGATTAACGTTTTTCAATTTAAAAAAATATGCTGGTAAATATATCCTACTTTAAAAATTCTACTACAGCTATTTTATCTCTCTTAATCGTTCGCCCAATAAGAGAGCTTCGTCATTAGAATAAAAAAATCTGCATTCTCTTTTACCGCGCAAACTTATTTTCTCTCTCTCTCTAGACCATTTTAAAAAAATCTTTGAAATTAATTTTATTTGTTAACGTACTTCAAACGTTGTTTTGTCTTCTTTATGCTGATTAATTTTCTCTCTCTATCTCTCTCAACTAATCTATATTACGAGTATGAGAAATCAGTAATTCATATAACCAGTAATTATATAAATTCCATAAAAGCTTTTCATTCAACATACTTTGTTTATTATTAATTCATAATCGCATTCATCGCAAGTCCTAAATATTACTGCGTTATACAATATAAACGTAACAAACAATATTTAACTTTGATTCTACTGTTTATTTATTTTGAAAAAATTAGAAAATAAGCAAAAGAAATCATTACATTGGTTTTTAAAAATAGCCACTGAAGTTTAGAATATCATTTCTGAATTATATGGAAAAGTTCTCTTATTTCTTCTTTGTTATGTACGAGTAAATGTTTTTCAGTCACTTTCATGTCAATTAAAATTGTTCTATTCGAGAAAAAATGTGTAATTGTTCATGGACAAATAACCTTGTTTAAGATAATCGAGTTGAAAATATCTAATACTTCATAGATTATATGCATATTTGAAAAACCTACTTATAGTTTGAGAAAATATATTTTAAAAAAACCTAAATATATAACAAATAAAATCAGAATTTTTTATCTCGATCAATTACTCTTTTCGCGTGTCAATCTCTTTCAAACATTTTAGTCTTAAAATTAAAAATTTAGTTTAATTTCAAGAAATAATTAATGAACATATATTTATAAATTAAATTTAATAATTCAACATTAATAATTTAATACAACAGCAATAACATTTAATAATTCAAATTAAGAAAGTGAATTTTTTATGCGCCCGCGCTTGTAAAATCGCACTCAACCACCATGAACTTGAACCGGCTGAAAATAGATTATCGAAATATAAAACTGATTGGAACTTTTTTCTGGCAACTCCATTTAAATCTTCAGCTGATTTGTAGCTTTTAATTTAATGTTTATAATGTGGTAGAATTCTATGTAATACTTCTGCTTCAAAGCCGAAGATTGCTCGAATCCTATTGTATATATATATATCCTATCATATCATATTTTCTTCTAAAGCATACAAGTTAAATAGTTTCAGTCACTTGGACTTTTCAGGGCAAGTCAAATTTTAACTATTCTGCCATCTCGCGTTAACTCTTCTATCACATTTTAACCGATATCGAAATTGAACAAAAGAAATTTTCATTTTACGCTTTTTCAGATGCTCAAGCAAAAATCTAAGCATAAAAATTTTGAAAACAAGGAAAATATTTTTCGATTTTTCTGTACTTTAAATATTTTAAATTTGTTATGCTGTAATCTTAATTATCATTTTTATCTGTTGAAAGTGCTGTTTCAATGAATATCTTATTGTCTGTTTTTAATATTTGAAGTTTATACAAAATATATATGTACATATATTTATAAAAATGCATGAGATTATTAATTTTAACATTAATATTAAATTATTAGGGATAGCGTATACTGATATAAATAAAATGGTATGCATATAAAATAATATATTAAAATTGAATGATTTACAATGACTTGATTACCGCCTGGGTGGCGTAGTTGGTTTGGCGTTGGCCTTTTCGCCCAAATTTGCGGATTCGAACCCTGTTCAACTCGGTGGATTCTCATGATGCAAAAAATCGACAGCGTTCATGTCGTTTGATTATACACCATATAAAAGATCCCTAAATTGCCTGTTTGGCTTGAGTGTTGTCGGCAAAACTAAATTCCTGGTACAGTTTCGCATCGTCAGAGCTCAAGTGCCTCCCTCTGGGGTCAAAATTACTTGCGGCGATTTGCTTATCCCCTGGTTTGGATACCAGATAAAAATAGATACCAGCTCTCATTAAATGTACTATGTCTTACCAATACGTAGCCCTGTTAAAAATAAAACAATAACTTGACTAAAGAAGTCTTGTAATAAATTGTGTAATTTTCTGAATTCAGAATCAATTAGCAAAATTTAGGTTATTAAAGTTAAAATGGTAAATTGTTGGACATATTACTATAAAAAATAAAATTTGATAGAAAAGAAAAATTACGTAAAAGGATTATTCGTTAAAAAAAACATAAATATTTATAAAGTTTACGTATTTTTTATGTGAATTTGATAAAGATTTCAGTTTTTTAACAAATAATCCTTTTACGTAATTTTTAGTAGAAATTACGTAAAATTCTAGTAGAAAAAAATTACAAAATGATCACTGATTTTTTGCTAATGTTATTTAAACATTTTGAATAAAGTTCGTTAATAAGCAAATATTACCAAAGAATATTTTTACGATATATGTTGAATACACACATCAGAATATTTTCATGAAATACGATAAGTATTTTGCATCTTGTATCCTGAATCCCACTGATCTCATGCTTATTCTATTTGGTTGCAAGGCACAACAATACTAGTCTGTTCATAATGTTGTACAATAAGATGCAAAAGGGGAAAAAAAATTTTAAGAAAAATACTGTGTGAAAATATCATGCATCGATTCTTCTAGCATTTGAAGAGAAGAATACAGTAATATACTACTAATTTCAATTTGAATCTATACACTTTTTCAGCATAATTTTTTTCCCATACTTTAGCATGAAAGTTGAGAAAGTTTTTCATTGAAATAGAAACCTGTGTATTTATATAATACATGTAGATTTTTTCAAAAGTAGAATATTTTCAGAAACTCTGCCAAATATTAATACAGTCGACTCTCGATAATTCGAAGTTGAAAGGACCAATGAAAAACTTCGAATTATTAAGAGTTCGAATTATCAAGAGGGTAGGAAAAAACTTCTAAAATACACGAAGATAATTTTTTAACACATTTAAATTTGAAACTGTGTAATAAAACAATTGTACATAAAAAAAAGTACATATGCACAGTATAAATATTACAGAAGTTAAAAGTCCTGTATTAAAAAAATACATTTATGTATTAAAAGAAACTATTAAAACAATACATACTGTACAAAATTAACTTTTTTGACGAAAACATCTGTAATATTTTCTTTGTTTTTTTTTTGTTTTGTTTTATGGTATTCAATCTAGCTCTGTCAATAGATTTTTCCAGAATAAAGCTTGAAAAACGTTCGCATCAACATCATTTTGAAGGGAAAAGTTGCGTAGTTTGTTAAGTGACACTTAAGCTTCTGTCATTATTATCGGAGTCAATTCCGATGGTCATTAAAGGGGCTACGTTACAAGTAGAGACAATGCAACATAAAACATGGAAGCTCCTACTCGTTTACTATAGGACTCTACATGATAGTAAATGTTTGAATTGTCTAGAGTTTTATTAGATCATTTCGAATTATCACGTGTTGTATTCTGACCGGCCACAGACTTTACTTCAAAATATTGAGTGCACCAAAACGTATTGTTCTAGTTCGAAATATCAAGAGTTTTTCTAGGAGCTGATCATACACTTCGAATTAGCAAGAGGTTCGTATTATCGAAGGATTGAATTAGCGAGAGTTGATTGTATGATAATTGTGACAATATTTTTTTAATTAATCATGACAACCAAAACTCATATTGATATTGGAACACTTTTTCAGAAAAAAAAAAGTGTTCTGTCGTTTTATTTTTAAATTGTCAATCTTAAAGGCAGAACATTTCAACTTTTTGACCATCTTTTGTAAAGTCTTGTTATTTTAAACAACACGTCTTATGCCTTATATCCGTGTTTTTTTGCAATCTGAGTATTCTGAAATTTCAATTTTCTAACTTAGATTCTCTTGCACAATCAGCTCCGATAGTCCAAATTTCATTACGTTTTGAAAATAGAAAATCCCTTTCACACACACACAAAAAGTATTATCTTGTGTCGGTGTTCTGTTCAAAGAAAAACATGTAACATACTAATTGCAATAACTTTTTTTCCCCTTTTCGAAAAAGCAGACACAGTCTACCGATGTGACACAATTGTTTTTCTTTTTGGTTAAAAATTTAAGAAACCTTTTTCTCTCCCACTGGAGCTGTCTGACAAGAAGCAAGACGAAAAAATAGATTCGACTTGGAGATTTCGGATAACAAAAAAAAAAGCTAAATAAATGGCAAAGAGGTTAATGCGAAAACAACAAAGAAATATAAGTTCGAAAGCTCTGTGTTAATAGGAAACTTTCTGGCATTTTGCCAAATTCTTTGGCCTCCAAGTTCTAAGGCAGAAGTGAATCTAAGTAATTATTATCGAAGGTAAAGAATTGTATCTCACCATAAGCTCTTAGGGTACTTAGCCAAGAAAAAATCTTATTTGTGTTGTGAGAAATTCTCAGATAACTAATCTAGATTTATGAAGCAAATCTGTCTATTAATTTAGTATTTTGAGGTAAATATTTAATGTTTTATCGTGCTTAGAAGTGAAGATGCCATTTTTTCTTTCGCGTTTTGAAACAACGTTCTCTGTAAATTACACTTAACGGAACACGGTTTAGATAAATATGTAATTTGCGTAAAGCAAGTAGGTGATGGTATATTTTTAGTTTTTCGTCTCATAACTTCATTATGTTTTTAATTTTTTTTAAGTTTGAAAAATGCTGAAAGGAATATTTTTTAATCATGTTCTAGTGAATAATATTTATAACTTCAAACCGTAGTAATTTTTTTTTTTTTTTTTGCCTGTCTTGTAAACTGGATGGATGTCATCCTTAAATGCGACACGTGTTATTTTATACAATTAAACGAAAAGTTTTAATTAATAGTTTTATGAAAATTATTTACGAAATACAAAATAATATCCTTTGAATATAAAAGTATGTTTAAACGTTGAAGTACTGAAAAGGTTTACATTCTTTTCTATGTTAATAAAATTTTTAGAAATAGCATCATCATTATTTATTTTTAATATAAACCTCTATAATTAACCTAAGATGACCCAATTCTGATATAGTTCTTACAATAAAACAATGTATATATATTAAAAGGAAGCCCAACTTCTATGTGATGACAATATCTGTAACTTGTACAGGGATACCTCTCTTGTTACTGTTAATTAATTCCTCGAAAGTATCTCATTGAATACATACATTCTAGCTGATAAATAGTATTTTTATAGGAAAATAAATAAATCGTTCTTAATAAATTTCTTAAAAATATTCCTTTATTTATCTAAAATTAATGGAAAATAATAAAAAGGGAAGGTAAAAGTTATGAAGTACATTGCTTCAAGTTTACAAAATGATAACGAAAAACATTATTTTACTATAGAAAATCAGCCAAAGTATATTTTTTGCATCAATTCCTCCTCCCCCCCCCCTTTTATCCTTTGTACTTGATGAGACAGTACAGGATTATTTTTTTAGTTTTGTCTTGTTCAAAGGCTCCTTTTTTTCTCATTTAAATCATTTTCTGCATGTTCCTCGAATGACATTGAATATAATTCTTCAAAATTATTCAAAGTGAAATTTTTCTGTTTGGATATTTTCTTCAATTTCATCTCCTTGTTCATAAGCTCGTTCTTTTTCTCGGGATGAGATGTTCGTCATCAAGAAGCTGAAAATCCATTCAAATACATTTTGTGATTTCGGCATCATCCAGTGAATCGAAGCCTAAATCGTGTTCACGTTTCCTGACGTCTATGAAATTCTGTTATTCAATAATTATAAATGGGTTCAGGAACAATATTATTTATTATAATTTTTTTACAATTCGAATCATTGAAAGTGATTCGAATGGCAAAGGATGGACATGCGATAAAGCTTCATTAAGCTTGAAGGTAAGTTAGCTCCGAGAACTGTACTTACCACGAGCCCCTTTTTTGGGATCGAGTTAGTGCATACACACACAAGCGTTTGCCCTCGACTTGTCAGCATCATATATTTTAGCAATATTTTTTCAGTGGGTGCGTTTTAGTCTGAATATTTTGACGTGAAACAATTCTAAATTACATATTGTATCAATCGGTACTAACTGAAATAAATTTATTACTCAAATTAATAACCGTACTATAGCTGGGTCTGCACAGAGTGAAACACACTAGCTGCATTCCTGCGTATTGATCTCACTCAAATTGGGACACAAAGAAACTTCATACTGGTAACAACTTATTAAGTATATTTTTCATTAAGGGTTTAATGGGTTAGACAGCGATATACTCAACCTGCGGCCCACCGATCCTTTTTAATTGGTCCGGTCAGTGCCCATTGCTCTGAAAAATTCACTTATTTAAAAACAATATGTTAAAAATTTGGTGGGAAATATATAAATTTTTCTTTTTGTTGTCAATGTCGTAAGAGTGCGAATTGATATTCTTTTTTATTTTTTAACGGTTACGGTTAGTGATAACAGACAACAGTAGAGTAGTGACAATTTTATGAGTGGAACTAATTTTTAACTATTTTTCATACTTGCAAGCGAAAAATATCCGAAGAAAATATATAATTTCAAGACTGGAAGGTTGACTATTTTGTAGTGAAAAACAAACAGGGATCAGTAATTGTTTGATGTCATGAAAGTGCTGTATTTAAAAAAAATACCAATAAACAGGAATCATTCAATGACACATTTTTCCTCGAAGAGCTCTTTTAAGAGATAATAAATAGGCTTTCTTGAATAATCTTAGCAACAGCAACAAAATGTTTTGTCAGTGATAATGTCACAGCGGTAACACAGACATCTTATGAAGTTTGTTACATTATTGGTAATCATATGAAACTGTTTACAAATGCAGAAACTGTGAAAAGATGAGTGTTTCTTAAATGCTTCTAATTCAGTGTTAGTTACAAAAATAAAAAATATATAAAATTATAATTAAAAAAAGCAAAACAGAACTTAAAATATTTTAATCAATTTTCCACATTTTAAACCCCTTTCCCTTTATCCTCATGTTGCGGCCCACGTGAAATAGCTGACATATGTATGCGGCCCAGCAGAAAGAAAGGTTGTGTACCCCTGAGTTAGAGGATATGGACTTTGTTCTTTGATAGTAGTTTCTTGATTGCATTCTTTTTTTACTAACACGTGTGGGTTAAATTCTAACATCCTCCTATTTACGCTAAGTTGAAGCTTATTTCTGTGTGTACTTTTGAAAAACTTATTTTGATTGTAATCACATATTGAAAAAATCAAAGACTGTTACATTTAAAATATTTAAAATCATTTCAATTTCATTAAAATATTTACCAGAATATGATATATCTGATGATAAAAATTAAAACCATTTGTTGCCAGATATTGATTAGTATATCTGGAATCAAAAGGGGTTTTTTTTCAATTACTTTTCAAATGAAAATTTATAAAAATGGAAGAAGTTTTTGTTCGTAAATATGACTATAACCATGTTAAAATCGTGAAATACATTTATTTGAGATAATATTTTATTTGAAGTGTTTATCTAGTAGAACTTTTTTGATTTATCGCATTTATGAAGTTATTTATAATTTTATATCTTAATTAAATCAGTTGCTGAGCATTTTGATTTAATATGATTTAGTTATTATTAGTAAATCTATGATTGATTTTATGTGTTTATTAAAGATTATAGATCCAAAATGGTTTTAGGTACAAAAATGGAAAAGATAATGTTCCGCAGATTGGAAATGGTCCTCAAAATGAAACAAATATGCAAAAATTAAAAATTTTATGTATGAATGGTGATAATGAAAAAATAAATGCATAGATGAGTGACGAAAGTGAGGACGGCAGAAAAATTTATATCACAAATTCAAAATGTATATATAAACATTTTTAAAATTATTTTAGATATATTTTTAAAATATCAGGAAGTTATTGTGAAATATCTCATATTTAAGAGACTCATAAAATTTAATAATAGTAACAAATAATATTTAAACATTCTATATATAGAGAGAGAGATAAAATAAAATTTCAAAGCTTACATTTTTATTTCTGATATTTCAGTTACAAAATTTTAAAGAATTTCAGAAATTTTTTACAACAATTAAGTGTTTCTAAAATTAATATTTCTTCGAAGATAAGATTGAAATTTCTACAGTTAAATGTTGCTTATTATTTTCCTGTTTTAACTTTTTTTTCTATGCCTATACACGTTATTGAGTGTTGCTTCAGAAGAAAAATGACAAATCAATTAGAAAAAAACAGCAATATCATTAAAAATACTTTTTGCATATTTTCCACTGTATTAAACGGTATTTTATATCAGAAAACAATAAATACTTGGTTATTTTGTATAAAAGAACATTAATAAATCAAAAATACATACTTTTGATAAACTATTAAATGCAACACTATTTCAATTATTCACAAACCGAATTAAGGACAATATATCAGAAAACACTACTTGGTTATATTTTGTATAAAAGAACATTAATAAATCAAAAATACATACTTTTGATAAATTATTAAATGCAACACTATTTTCAATTATTCACAAACCGAATTAAGGACAATACATTTTTAAAATCACTCAGTAATAATTATATAGTATTTTTATAAAAAAAACTTATCACACTTCAAAAACTACACAAAATAAGATAGCATAACTGTAACCAGAAGAGCTAATTTCAATTTAATTATAAAATATCTTCCCATCTCTCACTCAACCCCTTTTTGAACTGCTGTTGAAATTAATTATTTTGTTTTGCTTAGTCAAAGACATTGTTTAATTATTTTAAGATACAAGATGGTTGATTTTATCTTAAATTAATTTTCAAATTTTATTTTAGATTCTCAACAAATGTCTTTATTAATTCTTTGTAAATATAGTTAATCATTTTTTAGAAGATTAACTTGCTTTCTTTCACTTATTATTATATATATATAATGCCAATCCATTCACGAACTATTTTTAAATGTCATTCTAATTTTTTCACTTTGAAAGTAAAGATTTCGAAAATAGCAAAAATCTTTTTCGTGATATTTAATTATCTTTTTTTTCCTCTATTTCATTCACTCTCAATATTTGCTAAAGCTGTGTCATTAAAAGTTCTATGAGATTCCTTAAATAAGTATTGCAAAAAATTAATTGAATTCAAAACTCCTTTTTATTCAAATAAAATTTAGATTACCTGTTTCTGAGATTAATCATAAAGAATCAAATTGTCGTAGAAAATTCATTTAAGAAAGCGTTGTTTTTTTTTTAGCTTAAAATAGAACTTCAACTCATTATTGTTTTCCTTTTTATCTCTCCTTTTGAAAGAAAAACAGAGGTATTTTACTATTAGTTTTAAAGATATTTTAATTTAAAACTCTTTGTCTTTTCGGGAAGGTTGGTTAAGACTGTTACGGATTTAAATTTAAACAGAATTTTAAATGTATGTTCAAATTTCATTAGCTATATTTTTTTCATGCAAGCTAAGAATCAATTTTTGGTACGTGTTCATTGAGACTGCATTTTTTTTCTGTCTAATGAAATAAATTATCGTGGAGAAGCTAGTTAATATGCTTTGTTGATCTCATCATACTTCTCTTTTTTTTTCACCCTTCGTGTCTGAATATACTTACTTAACAACAAATCCCATTTTTCAATTCCTACTATTAGTTCACTCTCTCTATATATTTATATGTTTTTCTTGTTCAAATTTTCAATCGTTAATAAAATACTTTTTATTCATCCAATCAGGTTCAAATAAATTTTTTTAAACTTGTAGTGGATGACACTTGCTGTTAATAAAGTTTTCCAAATATTAATTAATTAATTTAATTAATTACCGTTTTTTGATGCCAACTTAAATTTATCTCCATTGTTGTAACTCTGTAACTGTTAAAACAATGACAAAAGTTGGCATCGCAGAACGGTTTTTCAGCCAAGCTAGCCAAACTGGGTGTGCATTGTTGCATTGTTACAACAATGCAGACAAATCATGCTCTTTTTTCAATTCCTACTATTAGTTCACTCTCTCCCTATCTATCTGTATATATATATATATATTTATATATATATATATATTGTTCAAATTTTCAATCGTTAATAAAATGCTTTCTATTCATCCATTCAAAGTAGGAATTGAATTTTTAAAAAGAATTTTATATTACTTGTTTAAAATCAGATGTCTTTATATTTGTAAATTATTTTATTGAAAATTTCGTAAAGTGTTTCAATATTTTGGTTGTTTAAATTTGAAACAATTGCAGGAAATATTAAATTTTTGTTTAAAAGATATTTTTGAATATATTTTGTTTTATTAAATATTAGAAGCACTTAAAATCATTAATACTATATAAAACCTAATTAAAGCTACTGTTTTTATGGTAAATAATTTTTCTTTTCACTAAATCAACAGTTTAACTACCTTGTAGAAACAGTTATATTTTGTGTTGTTTATTTCTTATTTTAATAAATATCTTTAGATGATGCATGATTACTGTAAAATCCGGCGTAAAACGCGCACTTTTAACATGAAAAATACGATCGAAATTTACGGGTGCGCTTAACCCGTAAATTTCTATCGTATTTTTATGTTAAAAGTGCGCGTTATACACCGGGTATAAAAGTGAAAGCTTAAACATAAAAAAAAGATGAGCATATGGAAAAAATTAGACTTCTACAAATATCGAAATACTGTTTATTTAAAATTAATGACTCTCCTTATGAACTTAAATGGTTGTAGTTCTAGAAATATTCTATATTTTTATAGAATAATGCCTGGAATAAATTACTTCAAAACATAAGAGCATTGTATATGTACACATTTCAGGTTTCTTCCTAATAAATAAAAAAAACTAAAAAACACCCTTTTATACTTAATCGAACTAAATTGTAGCTTAATCTTTTAATCGCCAAATCTGGAAATGGGATCTGAAATGAGTCGCCAGATTCGGGATGGGATCTGAAAATGAGAAAACGTCAATCCTGATGTTCCTGATCAAGACAATGGAACAAAGTTATTAAATTAGTGCATTGTCATCGGTCCTGGATAAGTGATCAACATTTCAAATTAATCTGATCTTTTAAAAGTGGGTAAACATTGAGTTTAAAGATTCCCCATTACATACAAGTGAAGCTTATAAAAAGGTGTCAAAATTGAGGGCGCGTGTTATACGCCGGATTTTACGGGAATATATAATAAAACTGTATTTTTCACCTCTATTCCTTAACTCTACATGCATTGCCGCGGGAATCGAATTGTTTCAAATATTTCTTACTATGTTGCAGCCTGAATTATATTGGTAGATTGATTTGACACACCACAACTAAAAGGTTTCCGACTCCTGGTATAACGTACTCTTATAAGATCACGTGATAATTTAAGAGCTGAGTTTTTGTATCACTATTAAAGTCATGAATTTCGTAGCCAGCTATTGAATGATTGTTTGTTAATGCTGCATTATATGAAGCTACTCGAGAGCTATTGACGAAAAACCTCTTAATTTCGAACCACGATTAAGTGACATGGACGCCACCTGATTTGACATTCCATTCACCAAACTTTTACGTGCCCCAGCTTGAGGACTTTGAGTTTCAACAAATTTAACGGGCATCAGCCCATCAACACGAGGTGCATTGAGGTGTGCATTCTAGGTGTACGCCTGTCGTTAGCTTTGAGCACTGTGCACAGTACGATTTGGCTCGGTTCATACACAATAGATGACGACAGCTGCTACAACTACCTACAAGACTTTCGGACCCGCTGATTTAACGAGCACGTATTCCGTGTGTACTTTGGTGACATCGGGCAGCAAACCCAGGCGTTTCGGTCTGGCGTCCGACGCTCTAACCACTAGACTACCCACGGCCCCCATGCCACTTCTATTGGGTGTAAGGAAAAGTTCTGACGGGTTTTTTTTTCTGAAAAAAAAACAAAATTGTTTTTTTTTTTTTTTTTTTTTACTTTTTATTTAAAATTAAATCTGAACTATAATTTTTTTTGTTAGTTACAATTGTCTGCCAGCATTCTGGCAGCTTATGTGACCCCCTGAGAAAAGAAGCTTTCTGCTTTGGAGACTAAATATTCTTCCGCCGACAATTTGGACACCCCCTCTTAATTTATCTATTTATTTTCATCAAGAAAGTTTTGCAGCGATCTGAACAGATGATAGTCAGATGGTACAATATGAGGAATATATGCTGGCTGAGGTGAAGTTTCCGAACCCAACTCTGCAAATTTTTATACGGTGTTCCCTGCCACGCGTAGTCTAGAGTTGTTGTGATGAAGAGTCACACCCTTTCTGTTGGCCAAAGATAAACGTTTATGTTGAATTTATTTATTTTAAACAACAGGTTGTAAAGGATTGCCCGTGTCATCCCTTAGTCTGAGAGGGTCTGAAGGAAGATTAGCCCTAGTCAATACAAATTCTATTTCTTAACAATTCTCAATTGCGTCACAAATTCAACAACTCCAACTGTGACGGATCTATACGCGGTTCTACTAATCCCTTCATGACACTTTTAGAAAAATATTTATTTCAAGCAACTTTCACCGAGTAAGAAAGCGTGATTATGCAAATGAAGTTTATTACATAAATTCGGTTTTCGTGAGTTTGAGGAGTTAGCAAAGAGTGGGCAAGTGAGTTGGCGAGTTAGTTTTTTAGTTGAAGATTGAAAGATCGTGGAATTATTAAGAGATTTTGGAGTTTGTTCATGAAAAGGATTACGGAGAGTGGATCCAACGACAGTGATTAAAAACAGATAAAGATCTGCAAAATTCAAGTGTAGGATCCGCTTTATAAAAGTACAGGTATCGTGAGCCTTATTTAATTAGAAGTTAGCTTATATTAGTGTGCGATGTATTTTATATTGAGCGTGTTTAAGCTGTCGTGGAATCAGTTGAGGGTCCATTTTAGTCCATTTCTCACCTCCGAGCTCTACTGTTTGATTATTTATTTTAATTAGATTATTATTGTATCTGATTGGTATTTTGGTAACAATAAAATAGTGTGAAATCGTGTCTGCTGACTTTTCAGTTTCTCCCACACATCTAGCCGGATCTGCGGGTAAACAAGGAGTTACAGATGGAACCAGGAACCGTCCGGCATTACACAACTAAGAAATAAACCAGTTACTAAATATGTGAAGCAATAGTGGGGTATACGAGATACTAGGAGAATTCATAAATTGGATGACTTACGTTGAAGCAATACACCTTCAAATTCAATTAGTTCTAATCCAAATTTAACGTTTAATTGACCAAATTGTCAATCTTAATATTAATCAAATAAGTAACCAAGTTCTCTTACCTTGCTTCACGCTAATCAATCACTGATATCCGTTAGAAGTCTAACCTCTCTTTTAACTCGAAAGTTCAATCTTTATATACAAATCTTAATTTACATAATCACATCTTCTTCGGAGGAAGGTTTTTAACAGAATAAATTTTAATGACCCATTTTTTGCCAAGAAGGCAGTAAGTAAGAACACGAATAGACCAGTTACAAAGTTGCGAACAGTAGCGGCCCTTTCATTTTCTCCCAGCACAACTCATAGTGCACTATACCCTCTTGCCATCTCACCAACAACACAACACAGCCTTCTGATGCAAGACAGCTTTGGATGATAATGATGGGGATGTTTTTCCTTTGTTAACATATACTTTTTTTTCTAACCACGTGTTTTTACACTATCCAGTTTTAATCTCCAGTCACCAAGTAGTCCAAAAACGGTTTTCCTTTTGTGGCGAGCAGGATTTGAAGAACATATTGAAATTGTGTCCATTAAATTTTTTTCATTGGCACCCATGCAGAGAGTTTGGACACGAAACCAAACCTTTTAATGTAACCCAAAGCAGTAGCCTGATCAATTCCAAGCTTGAAGCCTACTTCTGTGCAAGTTAAAGTGGGATTTGTCCTAATCATACTGCGTAACACTTAGTCCCTGACATCTGATGGTTTTCCTGATCTGGAATAATCTTTCAAAGAAAAACCACCCAAGCAAAATTTCACAAGCCATCTATGGCATATTTGAACTGTTACTGCTTATTGCTCAAACACATCACACCATTTTCTTTTTACCTCCATATCGTTATCCCCTTTTTGTAACTCAAACAACATTACAATGTCTTAAATGCAATTTTTCTTCTTTCTTGTTGACAGTTTTAAAGGTTTAAAAAAGTGACTAACCGCATTATGATTTACTGCAGTTTTTTCATGCAATATTTTTTTTAATAACTACAGGGGGAAATTAAGGGATATACATAAAAAAAATACTCAACTTTGGTGAAATTTAGTCCGTTAGAGCTAATTAATTAATTAAAGATATTGAACTGTAAAATTAATTAAATACACTCTTCACTTAAAATAAATTGTCAAATCGTTTCCTAAGGTCTTCATTAACATACAAAATAAATAAGACACCTTTTGACATTAGCTACTTGTTCGGAACAAAAATGACAATCTTCGCCATCCAATCAAAATGTCAGCTGAAAACGTAATTTCTGCTATAAAACTATTCGCCTTCCCTGCTAAAATACTCACCATAGAACCCGTGCTGCCATATATTTTGGAAGAGTGGATTTAAAAGAATATTCCTGCTAAGTATCGTCAGAGTATTCGTAAAAATGGTTATTCTATGTAATTTTAAAGTGAGTGGTACTTATAAGTACCGTCAGGAGATAAAACGTTAAACTGTTTTCATTCTGATCCGAATTTTTGCTAAGCATCAACAAAGCATAAAACAGCACGTGTTCAAAAATGACAGAACTTTCCGTTACACCCAATATCAGCCATTATCATATGGGACTATGATATTTTCTGTAGGTTAATTTGAACAGCCCGTCAAAGTCCCTATATAGTGTGACATGGAATCTATGGAATTGTCATTTAGTGATACTCAAATATTATTTCACGTTATCTAATAGTTCTCAATTACTAACACGTTGCCAAACGCCTTTATGTATTTCCAGAGAGATGTTGACTTATAAAAACCATTGCAGTTACAGAATTCTGTAAGAGGACAACTATATACCCAGGGACGTCTTAAGACTCTTTGAGGCCCTGGGCCTAGAGAAATCTTAAGATTTTTGAGGCCCTGATTCCTTATGCAAAGATAGGCCCTACCTGAAATCTTTAAAAGTAGACAGTTTATAGCATGCATTGTTAAATGCTTGTTCAAATGGCAATTTTATACAAATAAATGTGCACGACTCACAGTCTCAAAAACCTAGCCATAAACTGGTTCGACCGAAGGCCACATTTCGACTAAATGAGTTGAATGATTGTTCATGGTATTAGGCCTAGGCCTAGACATGGACAACGGTCATCACATAATAATGTAGTATTACAACTTTTGCCATTTGACATGCAACATGAAATTCCCTGTTTTTTAGAAAATATGTACGGGAATAATATTTGACCATTAAAACTATCCAAATCATGATCTTATTAAAATAAAGTCGAGAACGAAACGAGGCCCACACTTAAGGCGAGGCCCTGGGCCCGAGCTCAGTTGGCCCATGCCTTAAGACCATCCCTGTATATACCATCTAAAGATCATCACAGTGAGTGACTAGAATTTAGTAGACTGGTTGCATCTAGTAGAAAAGAAATACTTTATTTACAATTTTTCATTCTAAGGTATATTGAATAACAAAAGACTTCTTACGTCCTTTAGAAAAGACGCCAAATAAAATCCATTAAACATCTCTTCGAAACTTTGAGAATATTTTATTTATAAGATCAGAAAAAAAAATCGCATTGAAAGAAAATCTTTTTTTCCCTTGATGACCAGAATTTCAAAAGAATCTCATAACAAAGTACATAAAAAGTAGAGAGCTCAAAGGCAGGAGAACCCACCATTGAAAATTTTCTTATGGGAATACGAAAACATCAGCACAAAACCAGAACGGGAGGGAAGAGAGAACGGTTCAAGAAATTTCGAATAACAAACTATTCCACAGAAAAATCCATAAGTAAGAAAAGGAAATCGCGGAAAAACTTTTATGCATTCTTTCCGTTTACTTTTCGAGTCGATATACCTATTGGACCTAAGTTTTATAGTTTCTTACACAAAAGGGTTGATGCAAACGATCAAGAAATAATAAATGAAAAAAGTTAAGGATTTCTCAACCCCTTTCTTGGAGCCCACTTCCAGTATTTGTTAATTAGCCCGAAGTATTTGCATTCCTCCTTCTCTCTCCTATCACAGAGAAAAAAAGTGTTTCTTAACCCATAAAAACAAAATCTCTGAGACACTTCTTAACATTCCGAACAAAAAAAAGAATTTTTTTCGAGGAATTTTCCCAACACTATCCTTTAGACCCCCCAACTAGAGAGAGAGAGAGAGAGAAAGAGTAAAAATTCAATTCTCTCCTTCACTGAAGGAATTTAATCTCGCTAGGATAAAAACATTTAATTTCCGGTCGCAGGGTCTTCGAAGAAACAGCAAAAAAAAATTTCTTTAAAACAAGGGGATATAACAAAGACAGGGGGTGGCCGAAAAGTGTGGGGTAAAAAAGAACTTTCAAATGTTAAGCACAGAGAGAAACTGTGGATAACAATTTTTGTTACGTAAGGATCACTGACTCATTATGGATAAGAGAGGAGATAGCCGATAATGACACACAATTTAAGGTTTTGCACAATCCCTGTATTTTCATTTAACTTCCAGAGGGGGTGTAGAAAAGGGTGGTCTTTTCTCGAATGCGTGACGGTTTCGGGTAATTTTACGGCACTTGGGCTGTACGCTTAATTAAACAGGGGGAGGGGGAAGAGTTTTTTGCGCAATGGAACATTTTCGTTTGAAGCATACAATTATTTTTTTCTTTCCTATCTTACTTTTTGAAGAGGCATTACGTCAGATTGCGTTGGACTTCGAACGGAACGTTTTAACAATCATCTCTCTCCAGTGGATATTGAAAGTAATTTTTTTGTTTAATTTTATTTTTGGTCATTGTCTGGGATTCCAATTGGATGTAATTAAAAGAACTTAAGAGTTTGGTGGGTTCGAAACACTACGGAAATATCTGTAATGGATCGGAAATTGAATTGCTTATCTGTAAAATATTTCTTATAACAGCTCAAAAATTCAACGATAAATTCGAATCAGACTTTCTTTGATGTAATTAAAAACCTTCTGATTTCTTTTAAAATAACTCTTAGTTTCTCGAACGAACTGCTTTTTTAATGCTTATTTTTTTTGTTCAACTCCGATGAAAGTTCAAATGCTAAATTTATTTCTTCAGTTCTGACATTTAATGTACTGTCAAGACTGGTCATGGTTAGAACCTAATTTTTCTGAAATACTCAATTTTCGGTGGGTTTCTCAGTCAAAAGGTTTTGCTAAAACGGGGGCAAGTTTTGAATCTATTCCTCACTAGATATATTTGGGTGAAATATAGCAGATTCTACTGCGTTTTAAATTTTTAATAAACGAATTCAAGAGTCTTTTTTCAATTTTTATTGATAAAATTAGGAGAGAGTTATCAAATAAAATTATATTCCCTCTTGTCATTTCACCATCGTTCAAACACATACGGCTTCCCTCCATCTCTTTTAATTACCGTTAATTATCAAAAAAAAGAGAAATAGTAAGGAAAGTTCTACGTATTCATTTAAACTCACTGTAACAACACTCCATAAGTTGACCTTGAAAAATCTTCAATGACCTTATATAAATTCTAGAGTTATTTAAGATCTAAAACCCCATCTCTAAGTTTCTCTGTGTGTGGGAGCGAGTTTTCATTAACGTCTTAATAAATCAATACGAGAACTATTCGCAAAGGACCTCGTAATTTTGAGCCTCTGTCAAGTGACGAGGACGACATCTGAACTGTCTATCCCCTCCAAACTATCACATCAAGCCAACGGGAAAACTTTTAGCCTCCACAGATTTAATTTGCAGTAGACTTTGGATCTTCAGTGGCACTAGGACTCGAACTCATGACACATGCCTCGAGTTAGTGACCATAGCCTGAATTTATGTTGTTGTTGTTAACGCCACCTGTCTGACGTAGTCAAATCGAGGCCCACGAAATTCATCATGGCATCGGGCTATATTGTACGCCTGTCGTTAGCCGTAGTTTTGAGCACCATGAAGGTGACAGTACGATTTGGCGCGGTTGCACCCCAATTTTGAGGGAGAACACCCTGGGAGCGGTCAGGGACCTGAATTTATTTGAAAGTAAATGATTTGTAGCAGTGTAGTTCTCAAAAGGGAAAAGCTCTCACTTTTTGAATATTACTAAGACAAACGGTTATCTCTTCTAAAGCTTTATTATTTGGAATTTTGCGACGCAATATTCAATCAATGCGTTTTCAATACATCTTGGAAATTAAGGTTTGTATTAGAGGAGCATTAAAGAAATTCTTGATTAAAACCGATTTAAAGTAACTCTTCTTAACAGAACAAGTAACATAAAAATGTGACCTTTTTCTCTCTCTCTTGTGTGTGCTTTTATATAGTTCTTAAATATAAAAAAGTTTACTTCTTTGAACTGCTTTACATTTTCTATATTCTTTTCAATTATTACTACCATAAAATGTAAGTAAATACATATAAAAATGAAGGTTCAATTCAAACTCATGTACGCAATGTTAAATGTGCAACAAAAATTCACACTCTTAATTGCATAGGAATATTTGTTATCATTGTGAGACCGATAAAGTTGATTTCATTAACAAAAACCTTGATATTAATATTTTTAAATGAAAAGTGGACATGTAATTTTTTTAAATAAGATATTAAGCATGTTTTTGAAATCACAAAAATTGTTTTTTCCTTCAGAAATTGATTAATTTTAATGTTATAAATTTCAATGGTCTTCTTTTAAGTAAGCTATTTATTGTGAAAATCACTGTACCCATATCATTTTTAGTCTTCATAATTCTTTTTCTACAATCCAAATAATAAATAACTTTCGAAGATAAATAGTTTTTATTTATATCACGCCTCTGGTGCAGCTTAAACTACGTCTTTCTCTCTCATTCGTCCCTATTTATTAATTATATTAGTGTACTTTATCCTTTTAAGCGCATTCATCAATTACAACCCATTTTTCTCCTACTGTTAATCCGAAGAAAATAATAGTCGGTTTAATATGTCCAGAAAAGTTTCGGAAACACTTCCTATAACAGCTGGCAGAAATTATCGATAGCTTTTATTTAACAGACAATAAATCATTTTTTCTTTATCGGGTATGTGTGTGTGTTTTATTTTTTAATAATTCTTACACGCAACAAATAAAATCGTCTGCCAGGAAAGAACGATTTATCGTCTATTAATATAATTTATCGTCTGCTCAATAAAATAGTCGATTTGTATTCCTTGTTTTCTGGCAGACGATTTTATTTGTCTACTGTACAAATTATTCCAGTAGAATATTTCATTAGACATAATAATGAGTTATTTTGATAAACACGTAATATACTAGGCTAATGCGAAACAACGTAATTAAATAACAAATATTCTAGGGCATACCAGATGATGATGAGTGTTGCTCAACATTGATCAATTATAGTTGTGGATAGTTATAAGAAGATTACTCCATTAATACTTGTAATTGTATGCTTATGTTATTAGAATAATTACGTTTGGGAATATATAACAGTGAAATTCTTTTGAATTAAACCAGAAAAATGAATTATTTGAAAAAATGTTATTTGGAAAAATTATTTTAAGACAAACTTAAAAGCAGTCACTGAATTTCAAAGTATTATTAAAATGTACTACCATTATTTGCTGCTGTATTTATCGACTCTGTATTCATTATAATATAAATAAGTTCTAATACTGTGAAAGTATTGAAATAAATCATAAGCAATATATACATTGTCTATAATTTCATTTAACTGCTTATAATATGCCTATGCATAAGATTTTCAACGGATGAATTTTCTGAGTAACTCATAAAAAAGTTTTCATTTTGGCTGATTTTAAATGACATTGTTTACAGTGGGCCATTTTTTTTTCCTAAAACTAATTGCAATTCAGAAAAAGCTTATAAAAATTAAGATTTTTTTTTCTTTTTGCAAATATTTACTTTTTAATGAAGAACTGCTTATAGAATTTAGTTCAAACATATTAACCTTATCTATCTTACACTATTAAAATTCGAAGGTAAACAAACGTATCTATCTATCTATCTATCTATCTATCTATCTATCTATCTATGTGCGTCTATCTTCTCACGAACAGCACCACGCAGAAAGTCGCGGAAGGTACCAAAAGATCGGGAATTTTCCGGGGAAGCCGTATTGCCTATTTATATTCCGATATTCTAATTAGTTAAAAAGATATTAATTAAAAACCTTAAGACGCCGAATTGTTTTACTCCTACCGGTTGTTTACTTGGCGGAACTTCCCTTCCGTTTCCGCCGAGCGGTAATCTTACGTTTTCCACCATATTAAAATTGTCATCTAATTTTCGGTGTCGAAATGAGACAAAAAATAATTACAGAATCGGAAAGATCATTTATTTCGCCACGACACGGTATAATTTTTTTTGTGAAATAACGATATTTTCCATTTTTTTCGAATTTTTTAAAATAGTGTTAAAACAGATGCGTTTTTATGAAAATTATTTCTAAATCGTTGGGTATGAATTACTTTTCGTGTTATTAAATCGATATTCTACACTAATTAACTTCAAGCCTTTCTCTTTTAGATCCATTCATTTAAAAAATAAAATTCCCAAAACTTTTTTTTTAAAGAATTTTTAAAAAGTAGTCTTAATTTTTACTTCACATTGAATAACTTCGTCATTTATGAAGATAATCTCACAAAACCTTTTTTCCGTGTGTACAGTAATATTATCCGTAACATATACGAAGATTGAAAAAATTGCTTCAAAATTACGGATTTTAAAAACACATTTGTGATTTTCGTAAACTTATGTTTTTTTCTGAGAAATAAATTAAAAAGTAGTAATTTGTACATTTTTTATTTCAAAGTACGTTATTTTTGCAAATAGTTGGTGATGTTTGAGAGCATTAACGTAAAAATTACGCCCTTAAAATAAAGGTAATGATTTTTTAAAATAATTTAAAATAGGCGATTTTACATTTAGCCAAACATTGGTTAACTGTCTGGTGGCGGAGTGCTGAGAGCTCCCGCTACACTCAAGACTATAACTGCAGCACTGCCGTGCGCGGTCAATGTGAAGGATGATGTCCGCCTCGTAGAAACCCGCCGGTCGTTTTTTTCATACTTGTCTTAAATTTTTTCTCCTACTGGACATTGCGTCGCCACACATCATTACACACACTCAGACCCCCATGGGCAGCCTTTTTTGAGCCAATATCCTCATCACTACTACATCCAAATTGGAAGACACTCTCTCTTCCACCAGATTCCAAAACCGAGCCGCCAAAGATCATCGCCTCGAAGCCCCGCCTACCGGCCTGATCGCCACTCATCCAATTGCTAAGCTCCATACTATCCAGCATGAAAATGCAACTTAACCAAGACCTATACAGAACTTTTTCTAGCCAGATAAGGGTCTGAGGGTTCCCAGAAACCCATGAACCCGAAATTATATCCGTATTTTTTTTTCCCTTGAAAAAGGTTTTTTTCTGATTTTTAATTTTTTCCCCCGGAAATAGTCAGTTAAATAGACATAAATTCCTTAGGCAAAAAAAAACCTATGTTCATATTATATATTCTTTATTATTAATTTTTTTTTAAATATCAAAAATCAATAAATTTTTTACAATACATTTAAATGTAATCGTGAATCGAAATTTTTCAATCGTTATGTGAATATCGTTATGTGACAATCGTGAATCTGGCTGCTCTGGCTTACCGCCATTTCTAAAATATTTTTGAATTTCTCTGGGCAAAGAAAAAAAAGCTAAAACATTTTTTAGCATTTCTTGGACAAAGAAAAAAAGATAAGTACTCTCTTTTTAAGTTTTAATTAATATTTTTACTTTGTTTGATTGTTTCTGTTTTAGTTTAGTTGTCGATTTTCAAAGGAATTACTCAAACCTAACGTATTTATTTGTAGAGTATAGTGCAAAACTTTAAATTCATTTTGTATGTGTCTTTTTTAAAAGTTAAGCTGTTAAGTTTTAATTAATATTTTTACTTTGTTTGATTGTTTCTATTTTAATTTTGTTGTAGATTTTCAAAGTAATTCTTCAAACGTAACGTATTTATTTGCATAATATTAGATCAGTGATAAACTTTAAATTGTTTTTGTATATGTCTTTCTTAAAAGTAAAAATAGGTGCTTGAAACTTTATTTTGTAGTAATTTATTTAGCATGTTTTAATGTTGAAAATCATTGCATCGTATTAATTCAATTTGTAAATCAGGTCTAGCTCTAAAGTTTTAAATAGTTTCCCCCCCCCGCTTTGTTTTGATTGTTTTTCATCTGCAATGCCTAAACGGAAAAGAAGCATTACAGGTGATGCTGCCCGTAGAAGGCAGGCAATTAGAGAAGGCAAAAGAAGAGCCACTGAAACTGAAGGAGAAAGAAGTCACCGATTGGCAGCCATGGCACAACGTGACCAGGAGAGAAGAGCGGAGGAAACTGAAGAACAGAGAAGTCACCGATTGGCTGCCATGGTACAACGTGACCAGGATAGAAGAGCGGAGGAATCGGAAGAACAGAGAAGTCACCGATTGGCTGCCATGGTACAACGTGACCAGGATAGAAGAGCGGAGGAATCGGAAGAACAGAGAAGTCACCGATTGGTTGCCATGGTACAACGTGACCAGGATAGAAGAGCGGAGGAATCGGAGGAACAGAGAAGTCACCGATTGGCTGCCATGGTACAACGTTACCAGGAGAGAAGAGCGGAGGAAACGGAAGAACAGAGAAGTCACCGATTGGCAGCCATGGCACAACGTGACCAGGAGAGAAGAGCGGAGGAAACGGAAGAACAGAGAAGTCACCGATTGGCAGCCATGGCACAACGTGACCAGGAGAGAAGAGCGGAGGAAACGGAAGAACAGAGAAGTCACCGACTGTCAACCATGGCACAACGTGTCCAGGAGAGAAGAGCGGAGGAAACGGAAGAACAGAGAAGTCACCGATTGGCAGCCATGGCACAACGTGACCAGGAGAGAAGAGCGGAGGAAACGGAAGAACAGAGAAGTCACCGACTGTCAACCATGGCACAGCATGCAAGAGGACGCCGTCTGAACGTCACTGAAGAACAAAACTTCCTTCAGATACAAACTTTTTATGCCGCAAGAACCTTTCTTTACCCGGTTGTTGAAGAGCATAACTGTGGAGAAATGGGCAATGTTTGTCTGAAATGTGGGGGTTTGTATTTTGGGGCAGAAAAGAATGTCAGAGGAGCTTACACCCATTGCTGCCATAATGGGAAGATAATTGAAGAAGCTTCAACATATCCAGTAGAAATGAAAGGATTGATGGATGGTAGCCATGATTTATCTGAGCATTTCAAGAAAAACATAAGGTCGTACAACAGTGCTCTGTCCTTTGCTTCAATGGGCGCACAGATTGTACCACCTGCCGGTAGAGGAGCATATTGCTTCAGAATTCATGGTCAAATTTATCACAGGACTTCTCATTTACATCCAGCTCAAGCAGGAGAAGAAAAATTTGCTCAGTTATATGTTTTGGATTCTGAACTTGCTACTTGTCGACGAATGGAGCGTTGTCAAAATTCTGAATGCAATCTGGAACTTATGAGAAGATTTGATGAGATAATTAGAAGAGTCAACCCTTTTGCTGCTGCGTACAAAATGATGTGGGAACTGGAGCAGCAGGTGATTCGTGAAGAAGGACATGAGGCGTCGGAAAACGTTACCATGTACATCAGTGATAAGAGACTTGATTCTGACCAGCACAGAGGAAGATATAATGCTCCCAAAACAAATGAGGTTGCAATGGTGTTTAAAAGCCCTGATGGCATTCCACCAAATAACCGGGATATCTGCATTTATCCCAAACAACGCCAACTGTTCAGGATTAATACTCTCAATCCTAACTGCGATCCAATGAATTACGTTTTATTTTTTCCATGTGGTGAGAAAGGTTTTCGCGTTCATCAAAGTTTTACCGAGTTACAGTTTTATGTGCACCGCTTATCAGTTAGGAAAGATATTTTCAATCCTATTATGTATGGAGGTAAGCTTATGCAGCAGTATGTTGTGGATTCTTATGTTAAGGTTGAGGGTAACCGTTTGAATTTCATTCGTCACAATCGGAGAACACTGCGAGTTGAATCGTATTTGGGTCTTGCTGACCACGTGAATGCTCTGGCTACCGAAGCTGGCATGAAGGCAGGTGTTACCCTCATTCTGCCATCAAGTTTCATTGGAAGTCCTAGAGCAATGCAACAGAACTTTCAGGATGCCATGTCGGTTGTTAGAGATTTTGGTAAGCCCGACTTGTTTTTGACTTTCACTTGCAACCCAAAGTGGAAAGAGATCAAAGACAACCTTTTCCCTGGACAAAAGCCTCATGATCGTCCCGACTTAGTTGCCAGAATTTTCGACATCAAGAAGAAAGCACTTTTGCAAGATTTGAAAAAAAAACGGTATTTTTGGTCGCATAGTTGCAGACATTCATGTCATAGAGTTTCAGAAGAGAGGACTACCGCACATGCATCTATTGCTCATATTAGCAGAAGAGGATAAAATAAGGGACCCGGAGAGTATCGATCGGTTAGTCTCAGCAGAACTGCCAGACAAGACAGTGGATCCTAGATTGCATGAAATTGTCAAATCTACAATGATTCATGGACCTTGTGGTGTGTTGAACCCCAATGCTCCATGTATCGTTGATGGTGTTTGCACAAAGGGATACCCCAAGCAATTTAGAGAAACAACTGCTGAGAACATCAATGGTTATCCAATGTATAGGCGTCGTGACAACGCAAATCATATTGTGATAAATGGCAATGTTGTTGATAATAGGTGGATTGTGCCGTATAACCCATACCTCACCAAAAAATACAATGCCCATATTAATGTGGAAATCTGCAGTTCGCTGAAGTCCGTCAAATATATCTTCAAGTACGTTTACAAGGGTCATGACTGTGCAAAGGTTGTCTTCGAGGACAATGGCCAGGGGCTAATTACATGGGATGAGATACAGACCTTTTTGAATGCAAGATATGTATCTGCGCCTGAAGCAATGTGGCGACTTCTAGAAAAGAAAATGCACGAGAAATCCCATGCAATCATTCGTTTGCCAGTGCATTTGCCAAACATGCAGCCGGTGTACTTCTTGGATGATGAAGAGCGTCAAGCACTGGAAAGAGCTGCTCAAAGGAATACCATGCTGACAGCTTGGTTTGAATTGAACAGAACGGATCCTGATGCCAACAGATACATATATGCTGACATTCCGAAGCATTTTGTTTGGAAGAACAATAAATGGGAGAGACGTGTACGATTGGGAGACCGAATTGTGTGAAGGTTATATTCTGTTAGTCCGAAAGACATTGAACGATTTCATCTACGGATGCTTCTGTTTCATGTTCCGGGAGCTAAGTCTTTTGAAGAGTTACGAACCTTTGAGGGTGTTGAAATGATTTCTTTCAAAGAGGCGTGTCGTGTTAGGAATTTGTTGGAAGATGATGGTGAGTGGAGAAACTGCTTGAGGGAGGCATGTAGCTTTCAAATGCCATCAAAGTTAAGGCAGTTGTTTACTTTTATTTGCGTTTTTTGTAATCCAACATCACCTCTGGCACTTTGGGAAGAATTCAAATCTTATTTGTCTGAAGATTTTGAGTTCCACACCTCAGTGCAGCAAAGTGTAGATCTTGCATTGCACAACATAGCCGATCAACTTCATGCTCACAACATGACCCTCATGAGCATTGGATTGCCAGAACCTGCCATTTCTCACGCATATGTCAATACAGATTTTTACACCTTAGAAGAAGAAAGGCAAGAAGGTGAGAGACTAATGTCAATGTTGAATCCGGAGCAGCGTACAATTTTCGATGCAGTTATTCTTGCAATCCAAGATGTTGACGAGGCTTCATCTAAGGCATTTTGTGTGAATGCTTTTGCTGGGTCCGGCAAAAGTTTTTTATTCAATGCCATAATTCATTCAGTAAGAGGATTGGGGGAAATTGTTGTTCCTGTTGCATGGACTGGAATTTCAGCTATAATTTTGGAAGGCGGCAGAACAGCGCATTCAAGTTTCAAGTTACCGGTCCCCATTCTGGATAATTCATCATGTGGTGTTCGTCATAACACTGAAGAGGGGAAATTTCTTAAGGCGGCGAAGATTATTATCTGGGATGAGTGCACTATGACTCCTCATCATGCTTTGAGTGCAGTTGACAGGCTTTTCAGAGATCTGATGGACTTAGACGTACCGTTTGGAGGCAAGGTTTTTGTTCTTGGTGGTGACTGGCGACAGATTTTACCTGTTGCAGTACATGCTAATAGAACAGCAATTGTTGAGACTTGCTTGAAGAATTCACCTCTTTGGAGCTCATTCAAGCAATTTTCACTCTTTAGGAATATGAGAACTGAACCCCATGAACAGGATTTTGCAAGTTGGCTTCTGCATCTCGGCAATGGAACTTTGAAGAATGACTGCCAATTAGGAGAAGATATTGTGGAAATTCCCAAAGAATGTGTCGTGAAGGAGTCCATTGTTGATGAAATTTTTGGATCATCTGTTTTTGATATGGAAAATCTGTCGGGAAAGGCTATTTTATGCCCCAAGAATGAGGATTCTCTGAAAATCAACGAACAAGTTTTAGCAAGATTTCCAGGCCAGAATGTTACATATTTCAGCGCAGACAGCATTATTTCTGAAGATCAAGAAGAACAGAACAATTTTCAACTGGATTTCATCAACGGAATAACTCCTTCTGGAATGCCACCACACATACTTAATTTGAAAGTAGGAGCCGTGATTATGTTGCTCAGGAACTTAAATCCATTGCAGGACTGTGTAATGGAACGCGTTTGATTATTCGGAAACTGATGCCCAATGTAATAGATGCTGAAATTTTGACTGGGCATACAAAAGGCTCACGTGCCTTTATTCCGAGAATTACGCTTCATCCTTCTGACAGCAATCTACCTTTCCAACTTCAAAGGCGACAGTTTCCAGTTCGGCTTGGTTTTGCTATGACCATTAATAAATCTCAGGGACAGACTCTTCAAAAAGTAGGAATATATTTGCCCCAGCCAGTATTTTCTCATGGGATGTTGTATGTTGCCTTCTCAAGAGCTACATCCATGCATTACGTTCGCGTTTTGGTAAACGACACGAAGAAACAAGGGAAATTAAATGGTTCAAATAGAGTTTTTACAAAAAATGTTGTTTTCCGTGAAGTTTTACTTTAAGCTTTTGTGATACGTTAGAGTGTAAGATGCCCTTGATTCTCAAATGCATTAAGTTGTCGAATCTACAATGGTTCATGGACCTTGTGGTGTGTTTTACCCCAAGTTTCTGTGTATTGTTGATGGATGGTACTTACTTTTTTGCTTTTTTTATCTAACACAGTTTCTGTGTATTGTTGACGGATGACGTGGTGCATAAAATAGATTTTTGGTGTTCATTGGAAAGCATTTTGGATATGATGAGAGTATTCTTCAGTTGGTTTTATAACACACATACATATCATATTAATAAAAATGTCACTTTTTCTTTATCAATGTTCTTTTAATTATGTTGTTTTTCGTGAAGTTTTACTTTAAGCTTTTGTGATACGTTACAGTGTAAGATGCCTTGATTCTCAAATGCATTAAGTTGTCGAATCTACAATGGTTCATGGACCTTGTGGTGTGTTTTACCCCAAGTTTCTGTGTATTGTTGATGGATGGTACTACTTTTTTGCTTTTTTTATCTAACACAGTTTCTGTGTATTGTTGACGGATGACGTGGTGCATAAAATAGATTTTTGGTGTTCATTGGAAAGCATTTTGGATATGATGAGAGTATTCTTCAGTTGGTTTTATAACACACATACATATCATATTAATAAAAATGTCACTTTTTCTTTATCAATGTTCTTTTAATTATGTTGTTTTTCGTGAAGTTTTACTTTAAGCTTTTGTGATACGTTACAGTGTAAGATGCCCTTGATTCTCAAATGCATTAAGTTGTCGAATCTACAATGGTTCATGGACCTTGTGGTGTGTTTTACCCCAAGTTTCTGTGTATTGTTGATGGATGGTACTTACTTTTTTGCTTTTTTTATCTAACACAGTTTCTGTGTATTGTTGACGGATGACGTGGTGCATAAAATAGATTTTTGGTGTTCATTGGAAAGCATTTTGGATATGATGAGAGTATTCTTCAGTTGGTTTTATAACACACATACATATCATATTAATAAAAATGTCACTTTTTCTTTATCAATGTTCTTTTAATTATGTTGTTTTTCGTGAAGTTTTACTTTAAGCTTTTGTGATACGTTACAGTGTAAGATGCCCTTGATTCTCAAATGCATTAAGTTGTCGAATCTACAATGGTTCATGGACCTTGTGGTGTGTTTTACCCCAAGTTTCTGTGTATTGTTGATGGGTGGTACTTACTTTTTTGCTTTTTTTATCTAACACAGTTTCTGTGTATTGTTGACGGATGACGTGGTGCATAAAATAGATTTTTGGTGTTCATTGGAAAGCATTTTGGATATGATGAGAGTATTCTTCAGTTGGTTTTATAACACACATACATATCATATTAATAAAAATGTCACTTTTTCTTTATCAATGTTCTTTTAATTATGTTGTTTTTCGTGAAGTTTTACTTTAAGCTTTTGTGATACGTTACAGTGTAAGATGCCCTTGATTCTCAAATGCATTAAGTTGTCGAATCTACAATGGTTCATGGACCTTGTGGTGTGTTTTACCCCAAGTTTCTGTGTATTGTTGATGGTGGTACTTACTTTTTTGCTTTTTTTTATCTAACACAGTTTCTGTGTATTGTTGACGGATGACGTGGTGCATAAAATAGATTTTTGGTGTTCATTGGAAAGCATTTTGGATATGATGAGAGTATTCTTCAGTTGGTTTTATAACACACATACATATCATATTAATAAAAATGTCACTTTTTCTTTATCAATGTTCTTTTAATTATGTTGTTTTTCGTGAAGTTTTACTTTAAGCTTTTGTGATACGTTACAGTGTAAGATGCCCTTGATTCTCAAATGCATTAAGTTGTCGAATCTACAATGGTTCATGGACCTTGTGGTGTGTTTTACCCCAAGTTTCTGTGTATTGTTGATGGGTGGTACTTACTTTTTTGCTTTTTTTATCTAACACAGTTTCTGTGTATTGTTGACGGATGACGTGGTGCATAAAATAGATTTTTGGTGTTCATTGGAAAGCATTTTGGATATGATGAGAGTATTCTTCAGTTGGTTTTATAACACACATACATATCATATTAATAAAAATGTCACTTTTTCTTTATCAATGTTCTTTTAATTATGTTGTTTTTCGTGAAGTTTTACTTTAAGCTTTTGTGATACGTTACAGTGTAAGATGCCCTTGATTCTCAAATGCATTAAGTTGTCGAATCTACAATGGTTCATGGACCTTGTGGTGTGTTTTACCCCAAGTTTCTGTGTATTGTTGATGGATGGTACCTACTTTTTTGCTTTTTTTATCTAACACAGTTTCTGTGTATTGTTGACGGATGACGTGGTGCATAAAATAGATTTTTGGTGTTCATTGGAAAGCATTTTGGATATGATGAGAGTATTCTTCAGTTGGTTTTATAACACACATACATATCATATTAATAAAAATGTCACTTTTTCTTTATCAATGTTCTTTTAATTTCCGAAATTATAAATCATTAATATTTGCATGAAATTTTGTGGTTTGTTGAGCCCCAACTCTCCGTGTATCGTTGACGGTGTAATACATTATGAAAGCTATTTTAATTTCAAAATATTGGTTCCCTTGAAAATTTAAACATGTAGGCATTAATAATGTAAGATAAGTGTATACATAGTCGACTATTAAAACAGTTTTTTATGTAAACACTTATTTTGCATACTGTGGAGTGACATGTGCAGTTTTTTATGTAAACACTTATTTTGCATACTGTGGAGTGACATGTGAAACAGGGTCCTTGCCCCTCACTCTATTTTCTTAAAACTGCAATCAAAAAGTCAATTTCTTTTTTAAAGTGTCTGATGTGCTCTGATACCCTTAAAAATTTTAAAATGTAGGCAATAATGCAAGATAAGTGTATGCATAATCAACTATTAAAGCAGTTTTACATTAAAAAATGTAGGCATTAAATAAAGTTCCTTCATCCTCTTCAATAAACACACATTAGTTATGTGGCCAAATTGATCTTTAATTTAACAATTATTTAAACATATACACCCGACATCACAAAACGGCACGCGACATCACCAACCGGCACGACACTTAACCAAACTAACAGCGTTCTGATCCTCCGCGCAACTCCTTTGCGCAGCTCACAAAATCCTTCTTCAAATTCCCGAAGGGATTATTTAACGACCGAACTGAAATGAGTTAAGGGATTCTTACTCCTTCCCCCAATCGAAAAGCATCCGTCTGAAGACGATGCGCCTGAAAATAGACAAAAAACACACACACACACACAAAAAAAATACATGGACACAATTCAGAGAGAAATAATTGAAAATTGGTTATGCGCGCAGAGCCCCAGATAATATAACTCCTCGGAGACACATAAATATACATACATTATAGAAAACTACATAATAGAAATAGAAATTTCAAAAAAAAAAAAAACCAAGAGAATAATACATAGAACTAATACTCTATATACTTGCATATTAATTAATTTTTTTTTTACTATACTTCTAAAAAGAACCTTTAGTGAATATACATAAAAATGAAGCAAACAAAACCCTACTCAGAAATTCTAAGTCTGGAAAGTGCATCTGCATTGCCGTGAGCACTACCCCTTCTATAGGAAACTTTAACATTGTACCTTTGTAAGGCCAATGCCCATCTGGTCAATTTGGCACTGTGAGGAGCACTATTGGTAAGATATGTCAAAGGGTCATGATCTGAAATGACCTGGATTTGTGACCCAAAGATCCAAGTGTCAAATTTACGAAGCGCCTCTAACACGCTGAATGCTTCACGCTCGATCGTGGACCACTTCATTTGGGCCAAAGTCAGTTTTTTGCTAAAGAAAGCAATTGGCATTTCCTCCATATGGTCATTGTGTTGAGCTAAACAAGCGCCAATGGCAGTAGCGGAAGCATCTGTGAATAGTAGAAAGGGGCGAGACAAATCTGGTGTATGTAGAGAAGGCATTTTTACAAGTTCCTCCTTAAGTTTCATGAAAGAATCTTCAGCTGACGACTCCCAAGGAATGTCCTTCGGAATGTTCTTTTTAGTCAAGTTAGTTAAGGGCAATACTAACTGTGCGAAGTTCGGGATATAATCTCGATAATAACTCGTGAGACCCAAGAAACTTCTGACTTCACTTTTTGTGGTAGGTCGACTCAGTCTCCGAATCGTTTCTACTTTTTCAGGATCAGGAGAATGTTTTCCTGAACCAACTATGTGACCTAAGAACTTGACGGATTTTCTGCCGAAGGCACACTTTTTCAGGTTCACCTTTAGCCCTACTTTTTGCAAAGACTTAAACACCTTCGTGATGTGATCGAGGTGTTCTTCCCAAGTTGTCGAATAGATAGCAACATCATCGATGTATGAGCGGCAGTATTTCCGATGCAAGAACAGAGCATTGTCCATGGACTTCTGAAAGGTGCTTCCAGCATTTTTCATGCCGAAAGGCATAACCTTCCATTGATAATGCCCTGAATGAGTCACAAATGCTGTCAAAGGCTTGGCCTCATCCTTCATTGGGATCTGCCAATAACCTTTCGTCAAGTCTAGTACACTTATGAATCTGGCTTGGCCAATTTCAAAAAGAAGGTCTCTTGCGTTCTGCATTGGATATGCATCAGTAATTGTGACATTATTTAAAAGTCTATAATCTACACAGAGTCTTACGCTTCCGTCCTTTTTAGAGACGCAGACGATAGGGTGAGCCCATTCACTTTCACTAGGCTCAATCAGTCCTAATTGAAGTAACTCGTTAATTTGTTTATTTACTTCTTCTTGAAGGGCTATCGGTATGCGATAAGGTTTCATTTTCTTTGGAAAGTAATCGGGCATTAAACTCACTGAATGTCCTTTTACCTTAGCAGATCCTGGAACAGAGCTAAATACGTCTGAGAATTTAGAGAGGAGGTCCGCAAGCTGATGTTTTTGAGAATTTTCTAGACCAGAAGAGCTGTCCATTACATGGTTGTAAATGTCATTGACGTCCAATTCTACTGTATCAGTAGGGGCATAATGAAGTTCACCAAATTCATCGTCTTGGTCAAATATAAGACCTATTTGCTCAATTCTAGCTATTTACGGTCGTAATTTATTGAAGTGGAGTTCTTTTTCACTTCCATCGTCCATTTTTACTCTCGCTGTATGTGGTCTTGGTAGTTCTATGATAGATGCAGGACCCATCCATTTTTTTAAAAGCTTGTGAGATGACGATGGGATAAGTACCAAAACCTGGTCACCAACTGCCAAACGTTTTTCTCTAGACCTAAGGTTGTATCTACTTGCATATTCGGCTTGTGCTTTTTCAGAGTTTCCTCTTGCCAGGTTATGAGCCTGTTTCAATTTTCCAGTTAAGTCTCTCAAATATTCCTCAACGGACCAGTAGGAATTTCCTTGTCACCTGTCCAAACCTCCTTCAATAGTTTCAATGGGCCGTTTGGTAGCCGACCGTAAACAAGTTGGTATGGCGAGACGCCTGTTGTGCTATGTGGCACTTCCCGATACGCAAACATGAGGTACGGAAGGTGAGAATCCCAATTATTTCCGTTTTCCTGAATATTTTTATTCAGCATTTCTTTTAGAGTCCGGTTCCAACGCTCTACAGCCCCCATGCTCTCCGGATGTCCTGGAGTAGCGAACCTTGGAGCTATTCCCAAAACGTCCTCGAAGGCTTCAGTCAATTCAGCAGTGAAATTTGTTCCCTGATCAGTGCAAATAACTTTTGGGAACCCAGTTTGGGTGAATATCTTCATTAAAACTTCGCATGTTGTTTTTGCCTTGATATTCCTAACCGGTATGGCCTCTGCCCATCTAGTGCAAATATCAACTGCACAGATAATAAACTTATGACCTCTGCGAGAGGATGGCTCCAAAGGGCCAATACAGTCGACACTCCATACTTCAAATGGGTTTTCCGGTCGAACTATGGGTGTTATGGGAATTCTATCCCGGTAAGTGAGCCCTCTTCTAAGCTGACAGGTCTTGCAGCTTTGACAAAATGACCTTACATCTTGTTTGAGTTTAGGCCAGAAGAAGGAATATTTGATGCGCTGTTTAGTTTTACTCTCACCTAAATGTCCAGCTAAAGGTATTTCGTGGGCCACTTTCATAACTTCTTCTCTTTTGCAGGTGGGAAGGACAACTTGCTTTACATCTTCACCGCATATTGACTCAGTGTGTATTAAAACTCCATCATCAATTTCGTACGCATTTTGTTTGTTCTTAGCCTGGCTCCAGACTGGTCCCAATGACTCGTCCATTCTTTGAAGTTTAACAAAAGAAGATTTCGCCAAATTTGTTTCCGATGTCTCGGTCTCTTGCCCTAAGGCTAAAGTAGATAGTTCTTCCTCACTTTTCAATTGTATATCTTTACCCTTGGTGCATTCAAAATCTCTCTGATTTTCAAAATCAAATAACTGAACATTTTCTAAAAGAATCTCATAAGCGGTGGCGCTAATCAACATGTCGTTGACGAGTTTCTTAGACACAGCGCACATGATTGGCACCGAGCCATGCTTTCCATCGTCTATTTTTAGGTTAAATAGTTTAAGAGCAGCTATTTCCTTTTCACCAAATGCCGAAATGATTTGGATAGTTCCCTCACCTTCTCCACAATCCTTACCGATCAAGTCTTCGCGTAAGACTGATATTTGTGCTCCTGTATCGATTACTGCTTTTATGGACGTTTGTCCACATTTGATATCAACAAATTGAAGATCATCAATTCCATTCCTTGTGTTGATGGGAACGGAGACTGGTATTGAGACTCTAGCAGTTACCACTTCCTTAGTAGATTCTAGTTCAGTTCCCTTAGCAGTAATTGTGTTGCTTCTGGCATTGCGAGGTGGTGTCTTTCTTGTATTTTTCGGGCATTCGCGAGCCAAATGTCCTACATTCTCGCAAATAAAACACTTAGGCTTAAGCCCTCTACTTGTTCCCGTGTTTGACTCTACCGGCAATTTAGTTTTCCTAAAAAATGGTGCATCTTTTGGCTGCAGATTAGCGACCTTATTATCCGAGACAAACTTATTATTTGTCGGCCTGTACCTCGCATCATTCGAGTGGGCTCCCCCTACATTAGCCCTCACGCTTTCGTATTCGTCTAGCTTATCAGCTAAGTCTCCTGGAACAATTGATTTAACCCAGTTGTCAACAAACTGTTCTCTTATGTCACCAGGGACACGTCGTTTCAACTGATCTGTAATCATGAGATTCTTCAACCCTTCAAAATCATTTACACCAATACCCCCAAGCCACTCTTCAAAATAGCTGGTTATTTCGAAAACAAAATCACGCCAAGATTGAGCTGGATTCCGCTGGTGTTTTACAAACTTCTGCCGAAAAATTTCAGCACTAAGTTTGAAGCGTTTCAGCAATAGACCTTTAATATAATCATAGTCGTCAAATTTTTCCTCTGCTTCACGAGCCATTAATTGATTAATTTCACTAGGCATAAGAGCCAAAAGAGCTGACACCCAGTGTCTTTTCTCGATGCCAACCCTCTTTGCCTGTCGTTCGAACAAGGTCAAAAACAAAACTATGTTCCCATCTTTCATCTCAAATTTGGGTACAACTTTCGTTAACTCATAGATGCTAACCTTAGCCTCAGGTGTACTAGTTAACCCCTTAAGCCTTTCTTTCTCTAACCGTAATTTTTCTAACTGAAATTCGCGAACAAGCCTTTGATTCTCTTTCTCAAATTCTTGTTGCTTAAGAGCCATTTCCTGTTGCTCTCGAAGCTTTCTATTCTCAATTTCTTGTTGTTCTCGAAGCTTTCTATTCTCATTTCTTTTGTTTGAACTTTTATTCTCAATTTCTTGTTGTTCTCGAAGCTTTCTATCCTCTATTATAACTGTGAGTTGATTTTTGCTAAACTCCTCATCATAATCTGGGTGTGTGGTAATTAGTTTACTCAAATCTGAAATTTTCATATTATCTCCCACATTAAGGTTCAGCTCCTCTGCCAATAGCCTAAGATCCTCCTTTCGTGCCTTACCTAAGTAAGCCATTTTTACTACTTGTTTACCTATCCACTCAATAATAAAATCAATAAAATGAGGGAAAAAACTTTTGTTACAACTATTCCTCACAATATGTAACTAAACTACAACTTCTCATTCAAGTTATGTCATGTAATAGCAATGAATTCTTAAGTACCCAAATACAAAATCAACCATTGTTTAGTATAAACATAGGCAAGTATTATGTCATAATTAATTAAATCACAAATAAAATAGAGTAAAACATGACAATCTAAAAAAAAATCACAAGTCATACTCTATCTCAATCTTAGGTAAAGAAAAATTTATAGAATGAATTTTATGACATGGGAAACAAACAAAAAAAATCAAAATTTCACAAAGTTAGAAAATATTATCTTTCGAAAACAATTTCACAAAACTCTTACTAAAACGAAATGTTTTGCTTTATAATTCAATAAATAAAAAAAAAAGGATCACACAACATAAAAAAATGATTTATGGTATAGAGTCTATTATTGGTTCACACACACGTGCCATGCATCGCTACAATGGTTTGCATGTTTCATATAACTTCACAGCATTGCTACTACATTCAGATTACTCATAAAATAGTCTTTGGAATACAATATATTTCAACCAAATATTTCAATTAACACTGTCGTATTAAAATTTTTTTTTTTAATTTAACTCTAAATATGAATAACTGAAACGAAACTAATTTCAAAATTAATTCGAATCTAATTACTCTCAAAACTCTCGTATGAAAGACCAATTTAACACAAGAATACAGTAAATAAAATAAACAAATGGTTCTTATACTTTTAATACACGTCGAAACCTGTCGAATACTGTCGTATCCAAACAAGTTTACACTTTAAAATACTGATGTATTTCAACAACCAAACAAAATTAATTGGCTAAAATACTTAACACATGTTGTGTTATTTACTAAATTTGCCGAATACTGGCGTATCCAACGAATTTATTACATAGAATACTGATGTATTCAAACAACAAAATTTAATTAACTAGTATACTTAACACATGTCGTGTTATTTACGAAATTTGCCGAATACTGGCGTATCCCAACAAAGTTATCATTTAGAATACTGATGTATTCAACCAACAAACAAAATTTAATTAACTAATATACTTAACACATGTCGTGTTATTTACGAAATTTGCCGAATACTGGCGTATCCCAACAAATTTATCATTTAGAATACTGATGTATTCACACAAACAAACAAAATTTAATTAACTAATATGCTTAACACATTTCGTGTTATTTACGAAATTTTTCGAATACTGCCGTATCCAAAACAGGATTACCATTTGTACTACTAATATGGCAAAACGAAAGTAACCACTGGCGTGCAAAAAAAAAACATTTTTTTTTTTTTACATATTCATTTAGAGAACTCGTACACATAAACACATAATTAATGTTTCATTTCTCTCTGATCACAATTGAGGAGTCATATTATAGAAATGAGGCTCTTACCTTATTTTTTTTCCAAAAAGGATTACTTCGTTTTGTTCGAGTGCTTTATTTGTTTCCCGCTAATTTATATCCTCTAGTAAGATCCTTTAGACTACGCCAATAAAGTTCCTTCATCCTCTTCAATAAACACACATTAGTTATGTGGCCAAATTGATCTTAATTTAACAATTATTTAAACATATACACCCGACATTCACAAAACGGCACGCGACATCACCAACCGGCCACGACACTTAACCAAACTAACAGCGTTCTGATCCTCCGCGCAACTCCTTTGCGCAGCTCACAAAATCCTTCTTCAAATTCCCGAAGGGATTATTTAACGACCGATCTGAAATGAGTTAAGGGATTCTTACTCATTAATAATGCAAGATAAATGTATACATAATCAACTATTAAAACAGTTTTTTTATGTAATCTATTTCTTAAATTGCAATCAAAAAGTCAATTTCTTTTTTTAAAGTTATGATGTGCTCTGGTACCCTTAAAAATTTAAAAATGTAGGCATTAATAATGCAAGATAAGTGTATACATAATCAACTATTAAAACAGTTTTTATGTAAACACTTATTTTGCGTACTGTGGAGTGACACGTGGAACAGGGTCCTCGCCCCTCACTCTGGAAACTGTGCTTTAAATATAATATTCAATGCACAGGCTAATGGTTCCACACAATTTTTTTTTTCGAATAGAAAGGTAGTTATAAATGTTACAAAATGTTATTTCTAAAATTATAAATCATTAATAGTTGTATGAAATTTTTTGATGTGTTGAACCCATATTTTCCATGTAATGTTTACAGTGTAATTATACTTCAAGCATTCTTTAAAGTTACGAAAGTTATTTAACTTCAAAAATTTTTCCTTCGTTTTATGAAAATAATGTAATTTTGTAATACTTTTTTTCATATTTATGTATCACATATAAAAGTATTTCTTGCATGTGAAAAATATTTTACATGTATAAAAATAATGAAAAAAATATAATTAACAAGTTTTTGAATTAAATACCTCTATTATCTTTGAAAAACATAATAAAACTGATAATCTTTACTTTTTTTCTTTAAAAAAAAAAGGTAGTCTAAATTTAAAAAGATAAATTTTTGATTCTGAAAAATATGCACAATTTCTTAAAACTGCAATTGCAAAAGTCAATTTCTTTTTAAATGTATGATGTGCTGGTACCCTTGAAAATTTAAAAATGTAGACATTAATAATGCAAGATAAGTGTACACATAATTAACTATTAAAACAGTTCTTTATGTAAACACTTATTTTGTGTATTGTGGAGTGAAATGTGGAACAGGGTC
>BMAO01025586.1:0-16075 GCA_019973975.1 Trichonephila clavata | reverse complement strand
AGTTATTAATATAAATTGTTAATTACAAGTACTTAATTCTATTTTACGTTACATATATGTAGGATTATCATCAATCGAAAAAAACTCAAGGGCCTTAAGGGCGGTTCGGACCCCTAGGACACCCCCTTGTGTGCGCCACTGTATAACATATGTGTACACACACAAACGCACACGCACAAATACTGCAATATTTGCCTTATTCGAAGATGCGTGTTATTCAAATCCAAATAGATATTGCAAAATTTTCGTCCAGCATTTTATTAACAAACCAAACTACGTAACATATAAACAGGGCATGACATTGAGTCGATCGCGATCCACCGGTGGACCACCAAGTCTTTTTCGGGTTACCACCTAAATATTGGCAGTTAGTAATTATATATTGAAATATTCAAGACTGGTTTACAGTATGTAGACTGTCTTCTATTAACTAACTTCAAGAATTAACTTTAGATAAAAATGCTTTATTTTTGTAATGTATTTTGAATTGTTTTCTAATAAAGCATCATTTGATATTATATTTGGGGCTATTATTATGTTTATACCTTGTGTTTTGTTTAAAACGCGGTTTTAAAAGCGCGAGTTTTTTTTTTTAACTTAAGTTATGTATTGGTAAGCATATATTCTGTATCTATTATTAAGTTATAACAAATATTGTTGGCCTTTTTCTTACTTCACCACACCTATGCCACTGGGTGGACCGCAGCACCCTGAAAAAATTTGAAGTAGCCCGTACCCTGGAAAAGTCTGCCCACCCTTGATATAGAACAACTACAGAATTATTGTTAACACAGTGCCAAGTAAAATAATTAATAATTTCTTTTTAACTGTTCGAATTTCCCATTGGATAGAGATGATGCAATGGAAGTTAGGAGAATCTGTAGCACGAGTGGCCACACATATGTGTGTAAATGACTTAAAGTAATACAATGAGTGAAAATAAAACTTACTTTTTTGCATTTGGCTTTCGTGCTTCCGACACTTCGCTCTTCTATTTTGAAACCAAACCTATAACAGAAGAAAAAACAATTAAGTTTAATTGAAATCAAATATATCTCATAATCTCTTACTAAATTTTTTTCTCTATATAAAGCGAGTAGTAAATGTATAAAATAATTTGTAGTTATGAATAATTCGATGAAACATTAGCTATTTCTAACAATTTAAAACGATATTTGATGAGTTATAAAAATAATTTTTCAATTTTTTTTTCTTTTCCTTTTAGATTTTTATCATCTTATTTGATAAATATTTTTGCTGCTGAAAAACATTGGATAAAGAATACATTAGTTAAGCTATGTTTCACATATGCTTATATATTATAACAAAATATAAAACAATATTCGAAAAAAAGAAAATAATTATATAACTCGAATTTTTGTAATGTATGAAATAATAAAAAATCCCAATTTTGTGCTGTAGTTTCATCGTATAAAAGTCTGGAAAAATTTTCATAAAAAAATCATAAAATTTTATTATTTTTTATGAAGTAATATTTTTCTTTTAACGTTTTTTAATTATCCATGTGGGTATCTAATTTTTCAAAAATCAATAACTGATAACTAATCATTCCGAAGAAATTTCGATAAATAAATATTTAGATTTGAATAAAAATTAATAATTACAACGCGAGAAATACTAAAAAATTCGATGAAATTGACTAACTTAAATGTTTTATCTATCCTTTTTATTTCAAAATGTAGTTCACCATCATGTATTTCTTAAAGATATTATACTGAGGAAAATAAAAAGTAGTTTATCTATTTTATTTTTAATATTATATAAGACAGATAAAGAAATAAAAGTCGGGTAAAAAAATAATTGTGAATTTGAAGCGGCTTTGAAAGCTAGATGGAGTAATAAGAAAATTAATTGAAGAAACAGATGTTATCTGATTTGTGTTTTCAAAATTATGAGAAGTGTGTATTCGTTGTATTACATAAATCGCACAGAAACAGAGATGACTAATGTCAGAAATAACTCTTGTTTCAAAGATATATATTATTTGAAGCAATGTCTTTTTTGCATATTTTTACGACTTTATTGATTATTATACAATTATCAAATACGGAAAACATAGCTATAGCATAAGGCATTACGGTTGACTGGCTGTTCAGATGGTTAAAAAAGTGAAATATTACTGAATTCATATTTTTGAATTCATTTGTAGTAACAAAAGTTTTTTTTTATAAAGTCAATTTTTACTTAGGTCAACAAAGAAGTTTTTATTTTAGTTAATTAAATTTAGTTTTTGAATTAATATTTGAAAAAACTGAATGAGCATTAAGTGTAATCCACTTCAAGTTTAAAAAAATATGTTTAAAGCCAAGAAAAATTCGTTAGAAAAACTTACTGGCGCCCTCTGTTTAAATAACGAAATAATAAAATTAAAAAAAAAAAAATCATATTTGAAAAAACATCAAGTGTTATCCACTACAAGTTTAAAAAATGTATTTGAACTTCAGTGGATGAATAAAAATTACTTTATTAACGATTGAAAATTTGAACTATATATATGTAAAACAAAAAATATATGTAGGGAGAGAGTGAGCTAGAGTAGGATATGAAAAGAAGGAGATAAACTGAATGATGTTAAGCACAATGAGAAGTGCGAAGAAATTGAGAATATTAGTGATGGAATATGCGATGTTCTTGCAGATTATCCCGTTGATCTAAGGGCAATAAGTGATCAGTAATATTTTTCTGGTTTTCATAATGTTAAGGTTTAAACTATAATTACCGAGTTATTGAATTAGTGTACAACCGATTTAAAATGAATAATATTTCCTCTAAATATGACGGCGAGTTTTTTAAAGAGATTATTTGAGAGAAGGTGTTGGGATTTTTATTGAGCTATTAATGACATGACTATGCAACTTTTCAAGTGGTGCTATTTTTTTCATCAGAATTTGTAAGATGATGAAGTATATTAAGTCCCCAGGAGGCATTGAGCATGTGTAGCAGAATAAGGCTTTATACAACATTTTTTGTCGTCCCTTGATTGTTCCCAAATCTAAATATTTTAAAGTTTTAAATAATACTTAAACATATTGTTTGGTTTGACCGGATGGATTTCTTTGCCATAAACTTGAAGGAGACAGCATGATTTTCTGGTAAAGAATATCGGAATCATGTTTTTTCAGCATTCATTTTTATTTTCCAGACGATGAATCAGAACTCAAGAATAGAAACCTATTTATAAAAATGTTATAAAATAGGGAATAGATACGAGTTTACGCAAAGTAGATCATCATTTTCATGCATAATTTAAACGTTTCAGAGCTAATTGAAATAAATTATGGAAGATTCTTAATTTTATAATTTTTGCAAAGATTTAATTTTTTGGATTAGAAGGGCGAAAACAATATTAGTGAAAGGAATCAAATAATTTCAGTAGTGTGTGTGGGGGGCTAGGACTTTTAATTTAATTATCTTGTAAGTGAAGGTAAGAATCACCAAAACGACTATAAAAAATTTAGACTAATGGTTGTAAATATTTCATTTACATCATTTTTATCTCAAACATTTCATTTTTAATTATACTGTTTCAGTTGTTACTTACAAAGTAATTTATAGGTTACTTTCCCGAAATATTTCTGAATCTCACGTAGTTTCATAGTATTGAATTTTTTTCTCTTAAGAAATAAAAACTTTTGTTCTGTTACTTCCCATAATAATTATTCAAATTTCAGAGTCATGTGCATAAGGAATTCTTCTTCCTTAGGAGTTGTTCCTGAATAATCTCAGATGTAAAGAAAAAGGCTAGAAATATATTATACAGAGATATTTGAGTGAGAGAAAATTATTCTTCAATTTTCGCTCATTTTGAAAATCAAATATTTACTTTACTTTATATTTATACGCTGGAAATTAATGTAAAAGAACTAAGCACTATTTTCATAAGCATTGAAAACTTTTTTTCGGGGCCTTAAATTCTGTTACTGCAATTTATATATATTCTTCTTAAAAATGTATCAAAAATCCAAATAAACTTTGTATATTTAACATAATCGATAAGTATTCTGTACGATTCAAATTTTAATAAGTTATTTTATTTAACAAAGAGCCAAGAAAGATATTTTTACTTTGTATTCAAACAAGCATTTAATCACAAAATTTATTAAATATTATTATCTTTTTGAAATTCTTTTATTTTTTGTAAAAACAGGGGGAAAAAAAAAAACTATTTTTTTAAACAGAACAAATTACGATAGAGTCTATGTAGTTTTACTTCATTTGAGTACTATGAAGAACAATATAAGGCAGTGTGTGACGGATCTATACGCGTCCTTCTATTAACCTCTGGGAAAATCTTTGGGCTATGAAAAATAGCAACCCTTTTCTTATGAAGAAACCGTGATATGCAAATTAAGTGTATTATGTATAGTTCAGGTTCGCTTGCCAGAAGGCTAGTTAAATCTGGATAAAGTGTGATATAAGTAGAAGAGATATATGGAAGAGAGTTAGTAAGTTAGTGTGAGAGAAGAAAGATAGGAAGTTGGAATTGTAATGAGATTGAAGGATTGCGCATTGAAAGTTAAGAAAACTACATAAACGTATTAGTTAATTTACAATACGTTTTTGATATTTAAATAATTAAAGAGGTTTAAGTGGAATTAGTTACATGTCTACCGTTTAAAGCAATATTGAGGTAGAAGATTGATTAGTACAAAGTGGATCAATTAATAGAAGTACTTTCCAAAAGCGCGACTCTCGTCTTTTTACCTCTGCTAGCTAATCGAAAACGTTTTATTTATTCAGATTCATTTAAGTGTTTTTGAATTAATTAAAGTGATGAGTAAATAATCGAAATTATCATGTCGAATTTTCCTTCACTTCCTCCTACACCTTTTGTCGGGTCACAGGGTAAACGGGAGGGGGGGTGGAGTGTTACAAGTGTTTTAAAGAGTGAAATTCTGAAGAATAGTTTCAAGAAATATGCTTTTTTGAAAAAAATTAAAAATGATAGAGGTTTACAACAAAAGGTGGAAATATTTTATTTAAAAATTTTTAAAGGGGAAAATCTTCGGTTTTTCTTCTCTGTGTTGAACATACTATTTTTAAAATTTTACAATGTTTAAAAATCAATGAATTTTTGAATCACAATAAATTCGCATAAAATTAATCAAATATTATCAACTAAATTTCAATTATATACGTTTATGGTAGAATATTTATCTTTTCATTTCGATAAGCTGTGATAACGCAGTAATTTAATTCATATAATCTCAAATGTTACACGTTAATGCTGATATTTATTTATTAAATAATGTTCTTAAAATGAATAGAATGATTATGAGATTTTAAAATTAAGAAAATGGTGAAATGCTTTTCATTCGGAATAAAGGTACGGTAAAATATGTAACTGTTAGTCTTAAGTTTTTAAAATCACACACGTTTATTACTTCTAATTCTTTCAAAATTTTAAAAGCGTGATTAAATTAATATTATTGACATGGTCAGGAAATTTACAGTACAAGGAAGTTTTCATGAAATTTGATTTCATATTGTGACTATACTTACATTCGAGATACTTGTTGAATGTTTATGCTTCAAAAATGAATTTCAAAACAAATTTGATTGTAATAAAATCAAAAACACATATTTTTTTTTGTTTTTTTCCCATCAATTTTATGAAAACTATAATTTATTATCAGATCCTCATAGCACTGTCTTCATAATAACATCGGAATCGGCTCCTACATTTTCATGAAGATATTAGTGCTTTTTATAAAAAAAAACATTCTATTTTATTGGAAACGTTTATAAAAATTTTTTACAACAATTGGTAGGAATTTGCATTTTGAAAAATTATTGTAACAAAGAACAAATTCTATCAACTGGTTGTTTATAATTATTGATACCATTACAGTTAATGATTCACAAAGTTATGTGATTAAATGTATTTTATATTTTATTTAATCCCAACACACTCACATCCAACCCCCCCCCCTATATATATTTAAATGCACATACTCAGTGGCGCACATAAGGGGGGGGGTGAGTCCGGACACACCCATAACCCTTGATTTTTCTTCCCATTGATTATAACCCTATGTATATAGTACTCAAAAGTTAACTAAGTGTTTGTTATTGCTAATTATATTTATTAATTAATACTAATTATTTATTCAATAATTAATTTTGTACTGTTTTTTGTTCTAGAAAACCGACAAAACAATGGAAAATGTTAGGTGGCGTATTGAAGCATGATACGAGGGCGGAGGGTTTTCGACCCCCCCTTGAACAGACAATTACTGAAAAATTCAAATTCATGTTTATCATCTCAAAAACCATAAAGCTGTGATATCTTTATTTATATATTGTAAAAGCAATATAATAATTTTCATTCCATTCCAATAGAAAATGGCACATAAATTTTTGAATTCCCGCAAGTTCTGAGTTCACTTATTCTTACACCCATACTAAAGTCTCATTTTCCAGTTCTCATAATTTATCCCTTTTTGCAAAAATTCACAAGTCTCACACACACATGATGTCAAATATATTTTCTATGCAAATGAAGTCGGAGTCCCATAAGCGCGTGAAATATTTCAAACACAATTTGAGCAATCCATTCTCTGTAAACATAAACAAATAAACACTCAAACAATGAAAAAGAAAAGGTCGCGCTCATTTCGTAATTTATCGTCAACATTTTCAGCGTCCGTTTCTACCACTTCACAAAAGAACCTACACACACACTCGTGCAAAAATTTTGATTTAAACGCCAGTTATGAAACTGTGACCGCATCGAATCCTCCCTCCCCATCTCTTTCCCCCCTCCATTATCCCCCCATTGAATTACTAAATGCAGTGTTGTTATTGGACGAGAAATGCTAAATCATCTCCACGTGACAATGAAGAGCGCATTCTCGGCGCCAGAAAGAGCACCGGGAGCGCAAAGGGATCCTCAGAGGCAAGAGGAGAAGAGGAAGAGGAAAATCTCCTGAAAAGACACTCAAAGGAACCTACTTTATTAATGAATTTTCCGGTCGGGCTATTAATCACTGCTTTATCTGGACAGAGGTTCTTAATGACACGAAAAAGACTCAGGGGAACCCCTTTGATGTGGAAAGTGTACTGGGGGGGGGATACGAGAAGAGAAGAAAAAGACACTCTCCCTTCAATCCATTCGATGAAGAGAAGAAGGGGGGGGGGATGAGAGGTAGTCTCTGTTCTTTCATCAGCTTGATTGCATTAAGGCAAGCCACTTATAGCTGATAAATTCAATCTTGTTAAACGGCAATTTAGTAATGAATGGATGGGACCGGAAACTGACGCGAATTATGTAAATCCCTTGATAGTCCGGTCGAGGGCCTAATTGAATAGCGTTATACCCTTATGTGACCGCCGCTCGGTCGTTAGGTCCACTCCCTCTTCCCCTTCCAGATCTCACCCTCGCCCACCCCCTCTCCTTCGTGATATCCGGACCTTTTGTTCATTAGAGCTTCGAATAGGATGGCGTGGTTCTTAGCCTGCAAATGAAATAGTCTACGTTAATCAGTTGAATTTCTCGATTGAGGAATTGATCGAAGTGAAATTTAGTCGTTTTGTCAATTTGATGAAGCGTTTGTTTGTCGGTGGTCGTATAAAAGGTCTCCATCGTCTTATTAATCTCATTAATGTGTATGGATGTAAGGACTCCTGTCTAATGATTTAGGAAACGCTGGCAAAATCATAAAATATGACTTACATATTGGCAAGTGTTATTTATAAAGGCTATTAGAAGATGATCCTAAAAAGATATTTTTCGGAAGCTTGATATTTTTTTAATTCCTTCCTTTCATGGGAAAAAAATCTGTAATGTGTACTTGCTTTACCATCGTCCAGCTTTCCATATTGAAATGCTCATAGATTCTTTTCATTCATGTACATAGAAATGAGTTCAACGGTTTTTTTTACCTGTTTAAGGTTTCCTTTGAATACTCTTTATAAATTTTCTTTATGAAATGATCCCATGTTTTATTAACGAACTAAAACTTTACAATAGGTCACTAAAAATTATGTTTTTTTAAACATAATATCGCTCTATAGAGCTATACAATGGCTTAATTGTGTCGCAATTTGGTCAGATAAGATATCATTGCTCTAGTACCCACACTCTACGCTCTTCATACCTAATTGCCTTTGTTGTCCAGTTCGATTGAACGAGAAAGCCTTCGAGTAGCTGAACAGTGCGATTTTAAATTTCACTCATTCACTCACTCACTCGATGAAACGAGCAGTAGTCTAGTGGTCCTTGTCAAGAGCTCATCACCAGTGTATCATGAGTTCGAACCCTAGTCCCACCGAACATTTACCATAAGAGCGGCTCAGCCCGTTAAACCTGTTGTGGCTCAAAGCCTTCCCCTTGATGTGGAAGTTAGGAGAGGGGATACCTTCTCAGGTGTTATCCTCGTCACTTGACCGTGGGTTCAAAATTACGATGTCCATAGCAAATAGCCATCGTGTTGCTTCATAGAACAGCGTTAATATACGCGAACTCTAACAAGCTGTCATGGGACCTCTCTTATGGGCTTACATTCTAAAAAACACGTAGACGAAAGCGTCCATGCTTAATTTTTATGATAAAAATGAAAAATCTGTTGGTCTATGAGGGGGGTTAACCACTCCTTTTATATGCCAGTGCAGGGACGAAATCTTAGAAGAAAAAACTAGATATTACGCTGAAAAAAGATTAATGATGGACAAGTGGAACTGAAAATAAAAACTTAGGCATTACCAGTAGCGCACACAGGAATTTTAAAGGGGGGGGGAGTCCAAGGTCGAAAGTCCACTGTTCCGTACTATGCTTCAATACGCCGCCCCAACATATTCTTTAATTTGTCGATTTTCGAGAACAAAAAACAGTAAAAAATAAATTAGTTAATGAATAATTAGCATTAACTAATAAAATTAACTATTAAAAACAAGTAATTAATTTTTACGTACTGTAACATAGAATTATAATCAACCGAAAAAAACCAAGGGCTTTTTTGGGGGGTCGGGAACTCCAGGATTCCCCCTTGTGTTGGCCACTGGGCATTACTTTTGTTAAAATATTCCTCTTTAGAGTTATGATATAATTTTGATTTTATAGAGGCGTAAATATGTACACAACCAATTTCATTACCATTAATATCGTATCATTTAATGACCTAACATTTTCGGAATTTTTTAGTTCACGTTGAAGGACAAATAAATGAATAAACAAAAACCAATAAATAAATAGCAACTGATGCGACTACGTACGTGGAAATTATTTATAAATGTTCCAGGGAAAAAAATTCAAATCTGAGTATTTGCTATGCACTTTTGAATTTTTACTCTAAAAATAAAGATTTTTCCCCGTAAAGTAATACATAAATGTTTAAAAGAACACATCAAAATGAAATAATCTTTTTGAATGAAATTTTAATTTTACAAAGATTTATTGAACGCTTATAAAAAGTGAGAATTTTAAATATTATTTGAAAGAAAATAGTTTAGACGACCAATTAAATAATTATAGCCTTCAAATTCGAAGATAGAATGTTTTGTTGCAATTTACTATATTATATTTGCTACCATCTTAAATGCATGATATTTTTTTATAAATTTGATTTTTGGTAATACAAATCTATATAACTATTTATTTCTATAACAAAGAAATGAAATAGAATTCACACTTTAATTTTTTTTTCTAGGAGAAATTACAAATATTCTCGCTTTATTAATTTTTTTTTGGAAATATTATTTGTAAGTTTATTAAGCAATAAGTCGAAACTTTTTTTATATTTCAAAATTTTTATTTGTTTTCACATAAATTTTTCCTATGAATATAACCGTTCTGAGAAAGTTCGAGATATCTTTATCCTTCATTCTGAAATTTCAGTGTGGAGATTGGGAGAGACGCTCACCAAAAATCATGCATTTCAGTCTTTTTCCTCTGGACAAATCAAAAACAATACTGGCAGTCACAAGAGATCTCGTACGGCTTCCTTTTAGTTCTCTGGAGTTCCATCTCTAATAATAACTTACTGTCCAAATTTATATAAGGGGAAGGCCATTTAATTCTCCTTCAAACCATATGAGTGTACTCGGACTTTGTAGGAATGAGAAAGACATCGTACATGAAATACGTTCGTTAGGGCCCTTTCAAACGAATCAACTTGTGTTGGACATATCAGAAAGAGCAGACAGTCTGGAGCTGCAGTGAACGTCGTTTATCCGAATCAATTGGGACCGGATACCATTCGATACGTGATTATCGGATAACCGAAAACCGAATTTGATCCATGCAGTATATGAAACCGGACACTATACGAATATTGAAAATCATCTCATGCGGAAAAACGTGCTTGAAGAAAAAGCAAAATAGGTGCAAAATGTCACAATTTACCTTTATTGTGGAAAATAATTATTTATTTTTCGTTGTACCATTGTACACCTTCGTTTTTTCGCAGCAAAGTCTCCGATTCTCTTGAGCAACAGTAGTTGAGTAGAACAGCACTCTGATTGTTGTTCGTACACTTCATAGCTGTTTCTAACCAGAAACGCGTCAGCATTTGATGGACCTTTGCTACATTCGTAGTTGTTGCTGTCCTCGTCTTCATCCATTTCATCGTCGACAGGGTCGTATTCTTCTTGCACGGAAGTCACAATCTCGTCATCATTTAGCATTTGATATCCATAGTCTTCTGCATCGAATGATATCCAGGTTTCTACATCTCCTTCATCGCATTCTTGAAATCCTGGGATCGATTGGACAAAGTGGTAATCTCCTCCTGTGGCCGTCATTGAAGGCTTTTTCACCTTCTAAATCTGGCCACAGCTTATTCATGCATTTTTCAGGCTCTGTCTTTCGAGCCAGTCCCACGCTTCGCTAACATGTAGCAGGTGTTCTTCATATTGAGCTTTTTAGCAAAAGCAGCAACAATTTCTTCGTTTCTGCCAAAAGTAATCTCGCAAAACTTGTTTCCTATAAATTCTCTTGACTTTTCAATGAAGCCTTAGTCCATTGGTTGCACCAGCGCAGTGACATTTAGTGGAAGGTACATACCTGAAGTCGTCATCAATTGCCATTGAGAATTTCAACAGGTGGTGACAGGGAATCAGTAAAGATCAGTAAAACTCTGCTTGTTTTCCCTTCACGTTCACGAAGTTTCTTGACGTTAGGAATGAAGTCTTTAAGTACCATTCCGGACTTTGGTCCGGATATTTGACGTTCCGGATAATAAACGTTCGGAAAACGACGTTCTACTGTAGTTTTGAATAGAAATCGCCTGGGTCCCTTCACACGTGATCAGCTGTCATTCCCTGCTGTGCAACTCCCTCAAGCACTCAAAAGCCCTGTTTTCCTCCACTAGTTGACTAAAAAGATATTGTAAAAGCTATGCTCTTCACACGCTGCTACTAGTGCATTGAAAATGGTGAGTTATTTTATTGCTTCTTCGTACTCACATTGCACCGATGAGTCCGTCACCTTTTTTAAAGTCAACTCTGTATCCGTGCGTGAAAGGAATTTTCCCTCCTCTTCACACTAAAGTGGGACAGAAAGCGAATTGACTGGCACAAAATTGCTTCGTGTGAAACCGTTCATCGCAAATTACAGTACTTTTCTCGAGGAAAATTCATTTGGTGTTTATCTTTATTTGAGAGATGTATAAAGAAATAATATAAATATATTCATATATAATCGAGGACTTCAAACAGCTTCAGTTGATAGTTTAGTTTATTCTCAAACTATAAGTATGTTTATGTTCGATTATTATAATCATATAAATATGTTAAGGAACAGATGTGTGAAAATTTGAAATGTTGTTGCTGACTTTCATAACGAAATTTTTTTACAAGAACCTACTTGTAATATTATAATATTTTGGTATTTGTAAAATTGTGTCGCGGTATACTTCTATCTATACTTTTATCCATTCGTGTGGATACTGAGGTCAGCTAAGTCTATTCAAGACAAAACTTAATTTTTTTATCATGAAATTTTAAGGCATTTTAAAGTATTTGTGATTTTATGTAAGTAAGTGTAAAATAGATAAATAAATATAACTTATCATTATTATTTCTTGTAAAAATCCTAAAACGGGATTATTAATGCAAATAATGACTTGAACTATAAATTTTATACAGGAAACAGCTATATCAGGGGTGCATAAACTTTACACCTTTTTCAGTAGAAAATTGTTGGTGTAATGGAAAACACATCAGTTAGTCTTCGAAAAAAAATGCAATAGGAAGCTAGTTTCACAAAATTAAAAATATTTTAGTCATGCATTTTTACTGGAAATCTAAACACAGCTCTTTACAAGGAATCAACAATTATTTACCGAAGCACCAGCCATAAAAATTACTGTTAATAATAATATTTATGAATAGTTTATTAAAAATTAATATTAATAAACCTAAATTAAAATGAATAAATTAAATATTTTAACAAAAATAATAAAGGTTAGTAAGAAGAATCAATACTTATAAAAAGTTTTAGCATTTTTACTATATACGAGAAAGACAAATAGACAGAAAAGGAAAGACATAGAGAGAGAGAGAAGAGAGAGAGAGAGAGAGCAGACAGCAGACGAAAAGAGAAATAAACTTTTTAAATTTTCTCTTTGAAAGAATATTTCTAATGCATTTCAGAAAATTGAGCATACATTTTTACGTTTGAACTACGTGTAGAGTTTTAAAATAAGAATCAATGTGTCTTGTTGCAATTAAATAAATTTTTATTGGAAAGTTACTGTATCTTAATTTATAAAGAATTTAAAATTTCCAAATAATGAAAAAATATGTAAAAAAATAATTCAATATATTTCTTTTGATAAGGGTTTGTACTCCTTTGTAATGGTAAAATATTTTTGAGTTATATATATAATTGATAATATATAAAATGACACCAAAGTTTTATGGGCGTGAAGAACTAAAAAATCTAAAATGTTAATTAAAATAAATTTTCCCATTTCTCGTAGTGCGTAAAATTTAATTATCGCTATTAATAATTAATTTTTATTAATGCTAATTATTTATTCAACAATTAAGTTTTTACTACTTTTGTTCCCGAGAATCGAAAAAATCAAAAGAATAGACTGGGCAGCGTTATTAAGCATGATACCAGAGTAGTGGACTTCCGACCCCGGACCTTCTTCCCCCCTTCTTGAAAAATTCCTGCGTGCACTACTGCATAGACCTCTTTCAATCGAATTTCAGAATTTTCAGCAATCTTTTAGTTGTTTGCATGTCAAAATTTAGCCTTTTTTGCCAAAATATCTCTTCTTCGATCGGAACAACTGGAACAACTTCATAATATTTGTTACAGATGTGATCAATTGTACAATGCTTCTGCACTATGTACCATTTAAAGGATAAATCAGCAACACCAATATATGCATCATTGTATAATGTCTAGCCATTCAAAGACTCGAATATTTTTGTATGTTTATTGTACGCAACGACAATTCTTTCCCCGTCCAGGTAGAGCTCAATCAAATGTTAAATGAATATATTAGAAATTAATAGTAAAATTACTGTTCTGTAAAATTCCATAATTAATGATTTAATATTTGTTTCTAGAGTTAAAAATATACAAAGACAAAAGTATTAATTTATTAAAAGAGGTACAAAAATTAATAAATGTGAAATTTCATTTTGCAATTAAATTGCACTGTTTAAATTAAATAGTACTTTGCTAAATTTGAAGTAAAAGCGCCATTTAAGACATTATTGTGCATGTTAACACTTTCAAGGCGAGATACGTGAACTCCTGCTTGTGTTTTCCAAATTTATTTGTCTGTTATTTCATTGACTTATTATTTTAATTAATTTTTAATTAGTAAAATTATAATTTGATATTTTATTTTATTTTACAAAAACAAAAACAAAAAAAAAAAAAATTGCGGGAATTCATACAATATACTTCTTTTACATAACGTCTTCAATTTGTTATAAATAAGTTTAAATTGCATTGGAATAAAATTGGTTGTTAACTGATAAATTAAAAAAAAAAAAAAACCATTGAGAAATTCTTTCAAAGTTGAAACATTTTTGTTTGCTCTGCAAGCCCACATCCTGGCCATCATATTATTAGCAACTGTTTGTGTGAATAACGTAAAAAACAAATTATATAAAAATATGTGGCATTTCTTAAAAGGAAATTTAAAATATAGAAAAAAGATTACGTCCTTTTCTTTTGAGATTTTACTTTACCTGTTGTTTTCCTTCAAGCTGTCGAGTTAAAAAAAAAAAGAAAGAAAGAAAAGAAAAGAAATACTATTTAAAATGACTTGAAGGTTTGAACATTTTGTGAGTTAAGAATAATTGAAAAGACAAAATTAATTCGAAATTTGTTCAGGATCATTAGGAATAACGATTTCCGAATTTGGCGACTAATTCCATATACTGTTTCCAGATTTGGGACTAATTAGAATTAGCGTCTAAAAGAGTAAGGTGCAAGCCTAAAAGCGAATACACTTGCGGTTACTACAAATAAAACAAAACAAAAGATGTTCTTTAAGTGAGAAAGGGAGAGGATGGGTGCATCAGCAATTTCTTATCATAATATAACAATTGTCTAATTTTCAGAAAATGGAAATTAAAAGACTCGTGCAAGTGAAAAAAATAATTTATGTTCTAGCTGCTAAATATATATTTTTTATTTTTATAAAGCAATACGTTTAGAAGTGATGATGTGAATTAATATTATCATCACCTTTTAAACAAATTAGCAATACGTTTAAGAGGTGATAATACGATTGACACTTAATATATCTTCTTAACACACTTTATTAGCTTGACCTGTATCTATAGAAACGAAATCTTTGAAATATAAGGATACGGGACTCATCCGAGGCCCCGTAAGCGGAGAGAATAAATACCCTTCACGCTCCTTAATTAATATCCATTGAAGAGCAAGACTAATTCCAACAGCCACGTAATTCCGGCTCCAAATATCAAACTCAAGGATAAATTCACCAATAAACAACTGATAGTTTAAAAAACTAAAACTAAAAAAAACACGCTTTTATTGTAGATCGAAATAAAAAATGAAAAATAAATGAAAGTTAAAAAAAACTAAAAAACACGCTTAATTTTTATTATAAGAATAAAATGAAACGAGAAAATTAATGTCATTGTGGTAAAAGCTTTGGGTGGGGTGCTTTGCACTACATTTTTACACTAACTCAGCATTTCGGAATAGAAATAGTCAGAATTTATAACAATTAATAAAAAGCGCACGCTTTTACCCCATTGGCATTAATTTTCTTTAACCATTTTATTCTTATATTAAAAATATTTTTTTTTTAGTTCAATTCTCGATAAAAAAGCACGTTTTTAAGTTTTTTTTAAAACTCTAATTTATAAATACCCCTTAAGTAGCTAAACTTGTTCCTTACAGCGCATTGTTCATAATACTTAAAAAATTTTTTTTATGGTATAACTATTTTGGCTTGAAAACGTCGATTGCCATGGTCAAATTATTAACGTTTTCGCGGGGACGTACAGATCAACGAAAAGCATTGTAGAGACGGGTGTGTCACATATGCATATTCTTCAAATGTCACCGCGAGCTGGATGATGCAATGGTGAATCGCGTTTCGTATTGTTGGTTCTACAGGTTTGTCCGTCCCCACGGAAAAAGGCATTGAAGGTCCTGCCGTTGGATAAGGGGGGGGTGACTGGTGTGTGTATGATACATCCGTCACGAAAGGATTAATATCAAGTCTAATTTGTTTAATATTTTTCAGTGTTTTGATTAACTGAATAGCATTCTGACTGAAATAACATGCTTTACCTCTTTTATGCAGTTAAAATCGTCGATTCCCAGTAGGCGTATTAACTCTCAGGTTGAATAATCTTTTATTTCACTTCTTTATTTCGGAAAGGATTAACAAATTAATTTGGAAGTGTCAAATTTCAATCAAAATTAATGGTTAATAACTTTTGGCTAAAATGGTCAATAAATTGTGTTATTTAAATTACTGACAATTATTATTCTAGCAATTTAATTAATTTAGCAGCTCTTCTCATAGTATTTAATTATAAGAAATTAAGTAGAGTTGTGATATTTTTGAGGAATTTTCTTAGAGTAAAATTTTATATATATATA
>BMAO01025585.1:0-64620 GCA_019973975.1 Trichonephila clavata | reverse complement strand
GATCACACACACAACCTCTTTCTGAAATGCTTCCATAATCTTTTTAACTACATAAAATACATCTCCATTAGTCTGCAATTTTACAAACCAAGAATTTGTTGCCTGGTCATAAATATCTTTCAGGAATTTTTAATTCATTTTGAAATGGAAATAGGTTGTGAGGATATAAACTGGGGAGAGTATCATTTAAAATTCTATAATGTGCTAAATATGTGTCATGCTGTATTTTCCACAAACTATCTGCTTGAGAGTTAAATTTTCATTTTAAAATAATTGGACATTCATGTACTGTGAAAAGATTAACAATATATATTTTTATCAGTATTGGCATGCAGAAGTATAGATGACATGACTTATACTATTAGTAGGCTGAATTACAATAATTATCATCAAAATATTTATTGAAAGCAGGCTTTTTATCAGTCGATGCAATTTTAAAATTTTCCATTATTTGTTTACATCTTATTGAACTTATTCCTTCCAAAAGAGCTACTAGAGAATTTCCCTTCGCATTTCAAAATTGGAAAACAAGATCATTTAACCATTTCTTCCAAGTGCATTGAAGGTGCCAATTGCAAAGCCAAACACTATTCCAAAATATGTTTTAAAAGCATGTGAAACTGTTTGGTCATCATTGGCCGTAATGCAATTGGAACATTTGCTCAATACATTTGCGCCAAATTGGATGGGTGGGCGATACTAAAGCTGTTCCATGCAATTAATTTTTAACTGGGCACCCTTTCTCCCTGAATGTTGAAACACAATACATATTTCCTGTATTTAATTTATTAGTAATAACATGAGCAACAGAGTAAAGCATTCCTTATTAGTCAAGTACAATTAAACTTCTATTAACCGAATACATATTCTAATACTGAAGATTTTTCAATACCCATTTCAAGATTAGCTTTAATGAACTCTATACAAGTTTTATAAACCAGTTGAAATGCTTGATTATGCTTTGAAAAATATATTATACTGATCCCTTAATAGTCTTTATAAAGAGTGATTCTACCAAGATATTCCATTAATAATTGGAATACAGAATCTTTGATATTTCTATACAACTAGTTTTTCTTTTATATGTCTAGAAAGCTTCACATGTTAGCAAATGTGTTAAATATCTAAATCTACAATTTCACTCAGGATATGGAAAAGGTTAAGGGAAAGTTAAATCTAAACATATTGTGTAGATCTTTACATGTGATTCGTATAAAAATTTTTGCAATAGATAATACATTCCAATAATGATTTTTTTCTTACTTTAATTAAATAAATGTATTTCTTTATTAAGAATAGCATTATTACCTTTGGTTGGATCCTAGCAGGGCACCCTTCTTTTACAAGAACACCTCCAGAAAATTTGTATTTTCTATTATTATTCTCACAATCATTTAAAAATTTAGCCAAACAATTTACCTCATATATTTACGCTAATTTTTCATAACAATCAATAGAACTTTCGATTTAACGACAAGAAAAAGTTTTACACTCACGAGATCCGCCAAGTGGGCAATCACCCAGCAGGAACTAAAAAAATAATGAATCTACTACAATAGTAAATACCTGGAAATTTTAAAACGTATTATTAAAACATTATAAATAATCAAAGCATAAAATTTTTACATTCACGTGATTGGAGAATCGAGCTTTTACACGGCAGAAGCTAGAAAGTCGATGAACGGAAAATGTTAATTACATCAAATCAAAGCACAAAATAAAATAAAAATACAATATAAAAAGAGTAAAATAATAATAATTCAAAATTATGAATTAAAGTTTTTAGTTGTTCAGATAAGTTAGAAATTCATAAATCAGCAAATATGTTAAAATGATGAAAACTTAACAGAAAATGATACAAATAAAAACTGCAAAAAAAGTAACAATCAAACATTATAATTCAAAGTTATAAAATACCTATCAATAATCCCCGCTAGAATTTTATATACGAACTTTCTGCACGAGCGCTATAGAATAATGATTTTAGTAGGTTCAATTAAGCCAACGATGAACTTGGCGATTTTCAAAAAGAGGCCAAAAATATCAAAGTAACCCATCCCTGTTTGTAGATTATAGGAATAGGTGCTGCCAACGAAATTGCGCATTACACGTCCGGCCTTGTTTGTTCCTTTTATCTGTCACTATCGTATAGGTTGGGGGCCTTGGCGAAGTCAAGGCCGCGGTGGCCGAGTGGTCTAGGCATCGGATCATGGCTAACATGTCATGGGTTCGATCCTAGTACCACTAAAGATCCGCCGTGTAGGGGGGCGATGCACGTTAAATCTGTCGAGAGCTCAAACGTCCTCCCGTTGGTGTGGTGTGGTAGTTAGGAGAGGGGTGCCAGCTCAGGTGTCGTCCGCGTCACTTGACCATGGTTCAAAATTACGCGGACCGTCGCCAAAAGCCCTCGTGTTGCTAATCAGTGCGACGTTAATATTCTCTCACTCTCACTCATTTGGCGAAGTCAATTTATTTTGGCGACCAAAATCGATCGCCAAGCTACTTCTCTTAGCGATAAATGTCCGGAAGGCAGAATAAATTCGTTATCTCACCCTAATATCTGTATAAAAATCGCCAAATCCAAAGCCCCCCCCCCCATACTACACTTGAACCAATTCCAGCATTAATATTTTAAATATTTTTGAAATTTCTCTCAAGATAAGCCAAACTAGTGACAATATACAGTGCAACTCTTTCATAAATTCTCCGAGCATAAATTGAGTTAGAGTATTTAGACTGTAGTGAATTATGTATTCATGAAGTACTGCTTTTAGAAATGAAAAATAAATACACAAATCAAAGACATCTCAACTCTATATGTAACCGCTGCTATTTAAATTTTGTTTACACACAATGCATTATTCTTCATTAAGTGCTGGCTTATAAGTATGTGTTGTATTTGACTTTTGAAGTAAATGCAATTTTTTCATTAATTTGTTTTAAAATTCATGTTAAAATATTATCTTTGTTTTCTCTGAGGAACGTTTTATAAATTTTAATTAGAGTGTTTTAACTTGCATGTACATACGCAGTAGAACCGTCATTCATATATATCACATAGAAAAACTTTTCAGTTATTTCTAAAACTTAGTTGCTAAATCCTTATTTAAGAATTTTTCCCCGGTTTTTTTAAAAATATATAATTGGTTTCTAGCCGGCTTTTATTTGAGTTTGGTAATAATTCGTTTTAATTAATATCAGAGTATTGTCATAAAATTTGTTTAATCAGTTAACTTCTAGTTTAGTACATTTCTTTTCTAGATGAACACAATTCAACCTTTAGACAATGGATCTTGAATCTGATTTCTATATTTCTTATTCATGCCCAAGTGTTTACAAAGTGGAATTAACATCTGTTAAAGATTTAGTTGCAATATTTGTGGATGTGATTCTTCAAGGATGCAGTTTTTCAAATCATGAATTATGTCTTGTTGATTATATAACAAGTGTTGTGGAACCTGTGGGTTGGAAAAGTGTGTGGAGATCAACAAAAGAAACATCCTTGTTAGATTTTGAATATGATTTCATTGCAGAAGTAAGTATATTGCAAATATATTTCCCTCTAAAATTTTTGCAACTCAAAGTTATGACTTTTTAAAAATTTGGTTTTTTGCTTTATGTAATTGAATAAAATATTACATTTAGCCAGGCTTGTATAAATAAAAAAAAATCTTGCATGTGAAATCCACAAGATACACTTTCCTCACTAACACTGATCATTGTTACCTTTTAATTTTCATGCTTATCTATAATAAATGAAATATTATGAGATTTGTTATATAAACCAGGATTTGTATGAAGTAACTTAAAACTCGTTGATTTCGTATGAGGCTACTTAAAATTTTTTTCTATGGTGTAAAATCTCAATCTTTTGTGAATTTATACCTGGAATGTCTGTAGCATACAATAAATTTTAAGTTTAAACTATGGAGGGATGTGTTATGCACCTAATATCCTTTTTAATTAAGTAACTGTGCTAGTCTGTACTTTAATTATAATCACTGAACTTAAAAATCAATATAAAATTGTATTAGTCTTATTAATGTCATATATCTATATTCTTTTAATTTATAGTATGTAAAAACTCATGATGTATATGAAATTGGAGGATTTTCAAGCATTTAGGTGCTTCCATAAGGAATTTTATTTAACCTTAGAAACTCATCTTAGGGTATTTCTAGAATTTAGGTGTTCCCAGTATCTTCATTAAATAGATCAGTATTTGCATTAACATTCTAATTATATTTCAGGAAATAAGGGAAAAATGGGTGACGTAAAAAGATCTTTTTATTAAATCTGTGTTTCTCATGGAATGTTGTAGTATATATTCTGGAGAATGTTTGATTTTGTTCTCCAAAAAAACTGAATAATTTATGTAATATTTTCTCCATTACTGTTTTAATATGCTTCTCCACGCTGTGTTTCATATTAATAGCCAACAGAATTATCTTGCTTCTCAATACAATCAACCAAACATAGTCTGTCATGTTAAGAAAACTCTAAAGAGACTATCTCTTCTTTGGTACAGCATCAGTCTAAAACCAAAGGAACTCGCTTTCTTTAACACAAAATTCAGTCCATTGCTTCACGCTCCTAAAACAAGGGACTTTCCTGACTGTGGCATAACATACACTCCCACATTGCAGGGAGTATGTATACACTCCCACATTCTAGGGGGCCTAAAGCCTGGCTGACTCCAAGTATGTATTTGGGCTTGGGGCCTAAAATCTGACTTTGCAGGGGGACCCTAATATTCTCCATTATGTCACTGTCTCCTGGCTCCTCACTGTCTTGTTCAAAGGTCAACCACCTTCTTCCTAAAAACGGTAACCTCTTCTGCAGTTGCGAAGAATGTCGCCAAACTCTCAAGAAAAAAATCTGCTAACAGTAGCCAGACACTACAATTTATTGAATAAAAACTAAGCTAAAGTGAAGTTTAAGCTTCAATATCAAACCATTTTTTAAAATTGTTCAGAGAGGGAAATATGAGAAATTAAAATAATAGAATTAGGGAATATTTAGTTAAAAAAGCTGAACAAAATATCACATCTTAATTTTTTTTACGATACTTATGTATTAACCTTACTGCAGCCAAATTTGCATAATGCAAATTGTGCCATTTTTCTCCAAAATCTAACCAATTGGTTTCTTTTTAAAGTATAACATATAAGAATTTTTCATTATGAAATGGTGCAGTTCGCGTGACACAATTTTGCTGTGATGACGCTAATACTTAAGTACCTTTTTTACCAACTAGAAATATCAAATAAAGAAGAATTAAGTGATGTAATTGATTCATCAAACAATCTTATTTTGGGTGCTTTGTTATTGATTTAAAAGAAATAAAAGATTGTACATGTAACTTTTTTGCTTTGACAATGTAAATATGATAATTTTCTCTTTATTTTCAACAGATTATTTAGTTCTAAGGTTTAACCAGAACTCTAATGTTTTAAATCTATAGATATAGCTAAAAAATATTTTCAAAGATATTTTGATTTTACTTAATACATTATCTTATTAAAAGAAATGGATTCGATACGAAACCTTAATCGACAATGCCTGTTTTTCCAGGTTGTAAATGTCAGTTTAACAAAATTAGAAGCTGAAATATTCGTGAAATCCATAATAGTTCCAGATGTAAATCCTCAAAATGTTGAAAATATAAAAAAGAAATTAGATGTTGAAAACTCAAGATATGTTCCACTCACAGAGTTGTATGTTGTGAGTGAAGATGATTATGAAGAGTTTTTTGAAAAAACAGCCATTGCTATTGAACATATCAGGTATTTATTTTTTAAATTTTGTGAAGAGTTTTTGGGGAATTGATTTTATTTATATTCTTAAAATATGTGCATTAGAGAGCAATAGGTAAAATTGAGTTGTTTATCATAAATTTTCCTATAAAATTTTAAGAAGAGACAAACATATCTTAACTTTTGGTGAAGAGGATAATTTTTTTTACTTAAATATTAAATGCATTGTTAGATGTTTATGAAAGCTATTTTTGAATGTAAAATAACTTATAGCTTAAATTTACAAGAGATTGCATAAAATGTGTCTGATGTAATAAAAAATTCTTTTATTCTTAAAATCTTTTTTGATTATTTTTTACCCATTAATATATATTTTGTCTAATTGAAATAACAGCAGATATGTAATTTTTATATTAGAATAAGGGGGCATGTGTAAAATAACATACTATGAATTAAATTTCGGAACTAGTTTGATATCCTGGGTCTACGCGCCAAACGCTTCTGGGTCCAATAAAGAATCGTGACAAGCAGGGCATGTAGTTGGAATGGAATCCAAGATGGCGAACTAGCTGTAAGAGATTGCCAGGAAAATAATTTTAAAGAACTGTTTTGAAATACAGTTAAATCTATTTCATATGAAGAATATAGGAAGAGATTGAGAATAACCAAGATCAATAAAAAATGAATATCAATTTTTCTAAACAAAATCATATTCATTAATAGTAATATGCAATATGATTCTTATAACAATTTTATAGTAATTACTATACATAATATTCATACATTATCATATAGTAATAATTATTATATATTTATACAGTATGATTTAATTATATATTATTATTATATAAAATAATTATAAGAACTAGCTGTTACCCACCTGCTTCACTAGGTATTTCATGTTTTATAAATACATACTGTTTATATATATATAAAGTTATTAATATCTGTGTCCTAGCTTTAAGAATTCGATTGTATTGAAAAATATACTTATACCTGTAAATCTCACCTCTTGATAAAAAAAAAAGGAAAGAACTTCTAATTTGTATTTTCTAATAATCTCTAAAATTGAAGTATAGAATGATGTTTGCACTTTCATAACCCTATAACCAAGTGGATTTCCGCGAAACCAATTTTTGGTGGTTCAAAAAAAGAAACATGCTTAACAAATTCCAAGTACATGGATCTAACAATTCTAACACAGGAATTTTTTTCTATAACTCCTCTTGACCCCTCGCAGCCCTCCTTGGGGGTCGATTTTCATTTTACTCTTTGACAGAGGAACTCTATTCCAAGAAAGGAACATGCCTACCAATTTTCAAGCGGGTAAATCTAATAGTTTAAAAATGGAAATATTTATTGTTTACGCTTAATCTCCCAAAATGAAACTTGGTGGTTGATATTCGCGAAACCCATTTTGTTGCAGTTCTCTACTCTGCAAAAGGAATCTGCTTACCAAATTTCAAGACTGTACGTCTAGTAGTTTAAAAATGGGGGGATAATTATCTATACCGCCCCTGCAATGCCACTTGGGGGTCTGTTTTCACAAAACCCATTTTGTAGGGGAACTGTACTCTATGAAAGGAATCTGCTTACCAAATTTGAAGACTGCATCTAATAAATTAAAAATGAAAAAAAATTATCTGTAACGCCCCTTGAACCCCTGCAACGCCTCCTGGGGGGGGGTCAATTTTCACAAAACACATTATATAGCAGATCTTTACTCCATAAAAGGAATCATATTTCAAGACTGTACGTTCAGCAGTTTAAAAATCGAAATAATTGTTTATATCTCCCCTTAACCACCCGCAACGCCCCTTGAGGGTCAATTTTCCCAAAAACCCATTTTGTAGTGGATATTTACTTCATGAAAGATACATGCCTACCAATTTTCAAGCAGGTAGGTCAAGTAGTTTAAAAACGAAATTATTTATCTATTACGCCCCTTAATCCCCCGCAACGCCACTTTGTGGACTATTTTCCCAAAACCCATCTTGTAGCTGATCTCTACTCTATGATAGGAATCTATTTATCAAATTTAAAGACTGTGCGTCTAATAGTTTAAAAATGGAAATAATTATCTATAAGGCCCCTGCAACGCCACTTGGGTTTCGATTTTCTCCAAACTCATTTTGTAGCGGATCTCTTCTCTATGAAAGGAATCTGCTTACCCAATTTCAAGATTGTACATTGATTAGTTTAAATATGGAAACATTTATAACGCCCCTTGTGGTTCAAATTTCGCAAAATCTGTTCTTAGCAGATCTCGACTCTATGAAAGGAAAATGTCTACCAAATTTCAAGTCTGTAGGTTGGATAGTTCTGGAGATATCGGGATTAGTCAGTGAGTGAGTTGCTTTTCTCCTTTTATATATATATATATAGATACTCATTTAACATATAGATAAATAACATATGTAATAATTATAAAAAAAACTATATTACAAATAACGATTTTTATTTTATTATTACATATAATAATAATTGTATTTTTTATATTATACTATTAATAAAATAATTGCATAATGCATATTAAAATAAAAAATGAATATCAATTAAAAAGTCCTGAAATCTTGCAAGTTCCTTCAACGAATTTCATCAAACAAGGAACGTTAAAAAAAACACTTTTAAAAAGTAAAATAAAGTGAAAATGGGTGATATTTATAGCATTAACTAAAAGTACAACTCTTATTTTTTTAAAAAAATATCCTAGTACCCACCCATTTTGTTAGAAATATCCGTATTCGAAAATAGCACAACATAAAACAGAAGACTGAAATAATAGCTTGCAATGGAGCAAATACAATTAAAATGGCTAAATTGTTAAAGAAATAGAAGTAAAATCGTCTGAAATTAATAGGGTTGCCATGGGAAAAAACCAATAAAAATTATTTCTAATATATGTTATCCCCATGGCAACCACTTTGCCAGATGATAAAAATATCAAGGTAACCTAACGTTACTGCCCATCTTGGTGAGCATAAAGAACAACTTTGTGTGTAGACCCATGATATCAAACTATCACATAAATTTCTTTTCTTTTTGGTGGAGAAGGATACATAGAGGTGTTTTTTTTGTAAAAAAAATTCTTATGCACATTGTGTTTTAGTATTCATTTTATTAGTTTGTAATAAATTTTATATGAAGAATAATATAAGTATTTTTTATGAAATTATATTTTTTATGTACTATTCATAAATTATATAATTAGTTTTATCAAGTAAAATATTATAAATATATATATATTTTTTAGTTTTTGGATTAAATCCTAGTACAGTACAGTGCTGTATTTGGCAACAAAATTTTTTTTGCCAAATGGCACTGAGGAAAAATCAGTTTTTTAAAATGACCTCAGAGTGAGAAAAGAGGTTTTCAAAATGGCGTCCAGAGACGAAAAATGTCAAAAAAACATGGTTTCTAAAATGGACAACATAGGAAACATCAAATCAAGAATAAAAAATTAAATGCAAATTCTATCCAAATTTTGGGCGTCCATACCAAGATTCTATCAATCCTTCATTCATACAAAAAACAATCATTACTTTCTTACCTTTTATTCAGAAGAAAATCCATCTATCATGTTTTTATGAAGAAATTGTGGTTTCTAAAACAGCTTCTACAAGAAAAACTGAAATTGTAGCTTCTAAAACACTATAGTTCGAAAAAAAATCCAATATGAATGCTTTAGGCTGATAAACTAATGATCTCCATTTCCTTCAAACTCAAATTATTTTCATATTCCGGACATCCATACCAAAATATTTTCAATCGTTCATTGATTCACAAAGCAATCATTTCTTACTCCTTTCATTAAATATATATATATATCCATTTGTCGAGCTTCAAAAAAAAACATAATTTCCAAAATGGCTTCAAGAAGAAAACAGAAAAACCATTGCTTCTAAGATGCAATAGTGAGAAAAAACATCATCCAAATTAAATTTATCAATGTATCTCCCTTTCTCTCTAACAAGCATTTGTTCAGTAGTGGTTTCATTTATAAAAAGGAAAAAATCCACTCATTCCTTCAGTTTCAGCTTTCTGGAAAAATCTTACACAACCTTTCAAGTTGACTGTCAGGAAAAAAAAAGACTGCTGTCTAAATCCTGAAATTTTTTTAAAAATCTGGTTCGAATAGGGTTACTATTCCTTAAATTTTGCAGGGTTGCCATATTGTAATCTTTATCGCCAAAATTTTTGTCACCACCATTTTTGCCCTGCTAGGATCAAACCTATTTTTGTACTAATACAATTGAAAAAATTTATCAATCGTTTTAAGGAACAAAATAGCTGTTTTACCATTAAAATTATTTCTTGGAAAAACTAGTGATGTTTTTTAAATAATAGTTTTTGGGGAATTATATTTTTGAATTCATTGTTAATTAGAGTTTGATGTGTGTACAATACTTTTTTTCTTTTTTTGACCATTATCATGCTGCATTTTTCCGCTCATTGAAATCTTAAATTTATATAGGTTTTTCTATAAACATATATGTCGTCCATGGGATAAGGAAGAAGATACTATTTATTGTGAAGAAGTTTTGAAATCTCGTTTACAACTGTAAGTATTTGTCATAATTCAGCTTTTATTATGTATTTTGTAGACATATGAAAAATATATGAAATCTTAACATCTTGTTAATTTTAATAGTTTCATATTTACTTCTTATTATTCTCACATTTTATTGCTATTTAACTTTAATTATTTGGTATAGGCCAGAGGTGTCAAACTTGAAGGCCGCATACTGCCCTTATCGAACATTTTTGCGGCCCAGTATATTGGCATACAATAATATCAAAATTTCTCTGAAAATAGGAAAGACAGTAGCAGAGAAGAGATGTCAAGAAAATGAAATTTTTCTTGTTATTTTTATGTTTATTGTAATCTATTATTCAAAATAAACTTAAGTTTCTATGAATATTGATTTATTTTGCAGCCCACCTAGTTAAACCTTGTTTGTTTGGCCCAAGTTGAGTTTGACACCCTTTGTATAGGCTATATAATCACATTTCGTGGAGATGATCATAACTCAACATTTAATTCTGATATGCACAGCTGTATATATCATACGATCATTTGCATGTTAATATATAACATGCAACTTAAAATTCTGTAATACAGAAGTTTGGAAATTGAAGTATCCTCTTGGCTGTTATTCTTGTCATTTGACAGTTCAGAACTATATGATTTGTCAGGATTTGTTTTGCCATCACATTGAATTAATTAATGCTACTGTTCTAAATAAACATGTGTTACTGAAAAAATATTAAATTGAAGATGCTGTTGTATTTTTTCTCAGATTCACATTGTATCTATGTTTTTATGTGCCACGTTTCTGCACATAACTCTCAAAATTGCAAAATTTTTATAAGAAAAATTGTATCTTGAAAAATAATGAAAAAAAATTTAACCCATCTTTTATTTTTATTTTTTTTTTCATGTAAAAAATTAATATTTAAAAAATTTGATTTATGAAGTTGAATAATTTTTGGCTATTTTTAAGGGTGTTTAAATTACTTTCCACTAGAGTGATAAACATTGTAATATTGTTGCTAATGCCACCTGTCTGAAAGTGTCAGATTGATGCCCACAAAATTAATCATGGCAATTCGTACGCCTGTTGTTAGCTGGAGCTTTGAGCACTATATAGCTGACAGAGCGATTTGGCTCAGTTCCTCCCAATTTTGAGTGAGAACACTCTTGGAGGTGGTCAAGAGACCTCTCACCTCTTTTCCACTTCCACGAAACCTCGCGAGAAGACTTGCGACTCAATGGCTATTTAAATTAACCCTATGCTGTAAAGGTTGTACACATTTACAAACATCTGTGCCATCTCTGGAATTCTAACCTTGGCAATACAGCATTGCATTCAGTGACACTAACCACTATACCAGATGGGCGGCTATCATAATACGTTACTTTATTTTATACTTAATTTATATTTTTGTCTTCATTTTTGAGGATTTTTAATTAAAAAGGGAAGATAATTATAAATTTTCAAAGTACATTATATGTAGCTAACTCTTTGAATTCATGGTTTATTTAAGAAGTGTTCCTATTTTTTTAAAGCACAAATAAAAATCTTTTTATTTGCTTTGGATTAAAAACATTTCATCCTTGAAAATTTTTCAAATATCAGTATATGTGTGATAAAGATTGCTTGTTTTATATTTGATTTTATGTACCATAAAATCCGGCATATAGCACACACTTTTAACACAAAAAATAAGATCCAAATTTACAGGTGTGCATTGTACGCCGGGTATAAAAGGGATTCTTTCAGAAATGAAAAGTGAATTATCTTAAAAAGAATAAGACTTCTACATGGAACAAACTGTTTATTTAGAAGAAATAACATCCCTAACGAATTTAAAGGGTTGTAGCTCTATAAATACGCTATTTTTTTAAAATCTTGGGATTATATACCTCTAGTAAATGACTTCAAAACATAATAGCACTGCATATGTATATTCCAGGTTTCTTCATAAAAATGAGTGGGCTTTATGTGGCAAATATACCTAAAAATTAAAAAAACCTCATCTTTAACTCTTTCCCTGGCGGCAGGGGATATTTAAATCCTACCCAAGTCTGGCAGGCAATTTAACAATTAAATGGCTGAAACGCATGCATTAAAATAAAAAATTCCTGTAACTGTGCAATTGTTAGTTAAGAGCTTATTTACTTAATCAATTAATTAATAATCATTTAATCAATTATTATCAATGAATTAAGTAATAATTAATTAATGGTAAAAGTAATTCATTAAATAACTAATTATCAATAAATTTAATTATTAATTAATTAATTAATATTAGTTATTAGTTATAAATTAATATAATTTATTATTATTAATTTACTACTTGTTGTTAAAATTAATTAATTATTGTTAATTAATTGTTAGTTGGAGCGAACAGGGCGAACCAACTTGAATGTTGGCGCGCGTCAAAGCGTGAAAACACGCCGTTGCCAGGTAAGAGTTGGATTTGTCTCGGCGTGTTACCACGCCTATAGGCCAGGGAAAGAGTTAAAGTATAGGTGTGCATTATACGCTGTATTTTATGGTACATAATTTGTTTGCAATTTTACTAATATATAATCTTTAATACTGAAAAATTTGAGTTCCAATTGTATTATCAGAGCTTGCATATTATAATTTAATGGAACTAATAAATTATAATACTATTGGAACTTGAGAATTTCAATATTATTGGAAATGTATAAATAAAATCACTGCAATTCATTAAAATGATTTTCAACATATCTTTGTCAGTGTATTCTGGATATTAACCTCTTTGCGATAGATGAGTCTTATATGCATTCAGCACAAACATGTTTCGAGGCCGGGTGGTACATATATGCATTTTAAGCTGGAACAATTTTTATTGACCACTTTATGGCACCCTGTGTCCATTACATTTAAACTCTATGTAATTTAAGTAATCTGACCTTGAGTTTGTTCATATTCTACCTGTGTTCTGTATTTCGCTTTCAGCTGTTGTGAGGGAGGGGGAAATCGTAATGTAAACAAATCAAGCTTGCTTTTAAAACTTTCCATGTGATATTAAATTTACATTTTTCCCTAATAGCTTTCTGGATAATTTTTTTCTTTTCTTTTTCTCTACTGCATGGAGTGTTTTATTTTTCTAGCATCAGTTCAGTTACAGTTTTCTTTGCTTTTGGATATATTTTGCCTACTTCTCTTCTTATTTCAAAAACCTAGATCAGATTTTTGTGATTGTTTTGAATGTATTTTTCTACCCTTAATATGAAAAAAAAGGGAGGGGGGGACTAAGACAAGGCATACTTTGTTCAAAACTGTGCTTAAACAAAGAAAAATGCTACAAATATTTTATATTTGCAAATCATGCAATGTAGAACTTTGCATTTCTCCATGCTTCAAGATTTTCTGCATTCGGTCTTCATTTTAATTTTGTTATTTCTTTTAATAAATAATCTTTGTCGAATTTTTGAAAATTAATTTGAAAGCTTATTAATGTTTTGTCAATTAAAGATTCAGAAAAATTTGAATAGCGCTTTCACAGAAATTATTCAAGGTAAAATTTATATATATTTTTTATGAATTAAAAGAAAAGCATTGTCACACATTCTAGTTTTAATGTAAATAACAGCTTATGTAATAATCTAAAATGGTACCAAAAATTATGACGTTAAGGTTTAAACTTTATTTATGGTTTTTTTCTGAGGCTTAGTGACACACACACCCTTCTTCCTCCTCTAGTATAATTCCTTGTGCTTCTACCCTGTGGCCGTGATAGCCTAGTGATCAAGGTAATGAACTCATGGCTGGGGCGGCATGAGTTCGAGCCCAACACCACTGAAGGCTCGCTGTGTAGGGTAGCAATGCACATGAAATCTCTTGAGAGCTCAAACCTTCTCCCATTGGTGTGGTGTGGTAGTTAGGAGAGGAAGGTGCCAGCTCGGGTATCATCCTCATCACTTGACCATGGTTCAAAATTATGAGGTCCATCGCTCAAAGCCCTCATGTAGTTGAACGGTACAATATTAACATTCACTCGCTCAGGCAGGCCCAGGCAGCAGCTTCAGCAAAGGCACCCTGTCCCAAAGAGGTTAAGAAACATCAATAAATATAATGTAGTTGCTATATAGTTAAAGATTTTATTCATGTGTAAAGAAATTAATTTTGATTGTCATTTACTGAAATATTAAAAGTTTTTAGAAAACTTATTTTTTTTAAATAAATATTTATTTGTTCCTGAACAAAAGGAATCAGAAAAATTATTTTTGGTATAAGAATACACATCCTCATGAACAGTTTGTTTTAATGTATTTTTGGGGTAAGAAAATATTTGTAGTTGTGAAAATTTTCACATTTTGTTACTTATTTACTTTATAGGTACTTTGATATGAAAAATAATATTTTGCCAAAGACTATGATTTCAAAGATAAAATCAGTCTTAAAAGAAGGTGCCAGAATTTATAAAGAACTTGAAAATTTATATTCAGATATGCATGTTAGTGATTCTGAGGCAGAAATTAATGAAGAAGATTTGATGCATTCTGTATCATTGAGGAAGAAACTTGGAAAATTACAGGCTAAGATGGAAATGTTAGAAAATCCAGTTATAAGGTAAATTAATTATGTTCATTATATTGTCAGAAATTAGCAAATTAATAAGATTTATACAATCTTGTTTTTGAAAATTTTTAATTCATTTTTTTTCCGTTTGCGAGTAAAGGAAGCCTTTTTCAGGTATTTTATGTCATTATAATAGTTGAAATATTCTGTTTTTGAAAGCTAAAAATTAAAATAATTCAAGTATTTGTGGGTATAGTGAAGATTAAATTATTACTACGAAATAACTGAGGCATCTGAATAAAATTTATTTTGCATATCAGTTGATCCTTATATACATAATGTTAACCACCATTATTAATGTTTATTTGTTTGACTTCAGGAAACTAAATGAGAAATAATCTAAAGTATGGAGAAGGTAGGGCTCACATTGCGATTAAGTTCCTTTATTTGGAAAGTTACTGTGTTTGACAAATCCATTATAAATAATTGCTGTTTTTTGAAATATATAGTAGCTCATCACATGACACAATTTTGAGATGGAAACATAATTTTCAAGTTAGCTGCGTGTCCTTCACAGATGATCCATGAAGTTAGACAGAAGAACATTAGACAAAGCAATGATGTTGAGAAGGCTTAAGAATAGCATATAAAAATTAAGTTTCTCTATTATTTTTTTAGTCATTTTTAAGTTTTACAGTTCAAAGTTTTACAATAAATGTATTATTTATCTGTATTAATGTGGAAATTATGCATTGATATATTTACATTAATTTTTTTATCTAACATATATATATAAACATAAAAGTGCATCTTTGAGGTGCTAATATATTTAATCAAAAGAAATTTCATATTGCTGGTTTTAATAAAAGTTTAAACAAGTTATTGAATATTCAAAATTAGATTCAGTCTTAGAAGTTAAAGCTTAAGATGCATGGGGTAAATAATGTAATAGAACTAATAATCTTCCAGAAAAGTTATAGAAAAGTATTTTGTTATATTTTTCAAGATAAAATGTTTTGATTATTTAAGTTTTATTGTTGAAAAGAACCGCACTGAGTTAGATATGTAGGTTCCAAGAGCAATCAGAGTGCTAATTTAAAAGTTAAGAGGTGGATTTTTTGCTCTGATTATCATTATAGGTGTATGAAACACAATTTATTCCTTTATAAACTATTGATTCTCAGTATAAAGTATGACATATATTTCTTTTTTTCCTAACAGTTATTTATTTTATAGGTCATTTGTGACAAAGAAATATTCTCCTACAAAAGCATTGAGGAAACAACCCAAATCTAGTCCAGTAACTTATGTGGTGGCAAAACAGTTTTCAAAGGATATTGTTGAAGTATAAAATATGTTCATTTTAGTTTTAAAATATTGGGGTTTTTTCTAGTAATAAGCCTTGAACAAAGTTTATTAATACATATTAAGTTGCACATTTTTATCTGTATTTAAATTGAAGATATTTGACATTGCAATTTAAATTTCTAGTTTTGTTTTAATATTTAACAATGAGGGAATCAGATGTTTGTGCTTTCTTTCTACCTTTTATGTATTTCATAATTATATATATATATATATTAGAATTTGAATGTGGTGAGTTTTTATTATAATTAACAATTTTGAAAGTTAATTTTAAAATGTATCTTTTCAATGTGAATTTCTCTTAGCTCATTCTTCCATAATCTCGTACCCAAATGAATTATTTCATCTTATTGGCTTTATAGTCTTTGGTAATTTAAGCTTTTACACACTGTGGGATATCATAAATTGTACATTGCAAAAACATTGTTTCATTTTTCTAGAATTTCTTGTATAATTTATTAAATTTTCCTGTTAAATTTGAATATTTTTATGGTGTTTTTTTTATCTTTAAATTTTGGGATTATATATATATATATTGTTATTTTAAAATAACGAATTTCATGCATGTACTGTTCAAGATGTTTCCTTCATTAGTGATTGATTAGAAATCAGTATAGGATCCTTAAAACATATATATAATTAACTTTTTCTGTTGGTGGAAGAGTGATGATGCTCTTATTTAGTCTGTTGATTTGTTAATTAATGCTATTTCCTTTTAAACATAATGCTGTAAAGTTTTTAAAATCTTTGATTAATGCATAGCTCCACATCTCAAAAATTTGTTGAACTGCATCATGGCATAATATCTGGAATTTACAGAGTGCATAGGAATGTCCTTTGAACTTGAAAATGCCTGCAAATGAAGAGAGCTACAACTATGGAAATTAGTTCACGGTATAATAAAGCAACTACAGCCTATCTAATGTGAATGACAGCGGCACCCCTAGAGGTGAAATTTGAAAGATACGCATTGCAAATTGAAAACGAAAAGAGATAGAGCAAAATTTCTAGCTAGAAAGTTTTAAAGCATCACTTAATTGGCTCTAAACATTGGGCTCATGCAGATAAGATAAATTGTTGCCTGTATACCCTGAAATGTTTGAGATGAATGGACTCAATTCATTTTTTAAAGGAAAAGCCATAGGTATGATGAAATACACTCAATTTAATGCTTAAAATATGTCAGTACATTTACAAAAGAAACGAAAAGGCAAACTGTCACACAGTGATAAGTTAATGTCAAGTATGTTGAAAGAGTTTGCAATATTGCTCACAAAACACTTTTATTTTCATGAAAGTAATTCTGTGCATATATATTTCTCAGCACTGAAGGTGACACGCTATTGCAAGTATCTGTAATACAACAATATAGATCCAGCAGACTTGTATGTGGAGTTGCGTAAACCAGAGCTTTTATGTAACTCTATAAAAAGAAATTCAATGGAGTGAGGTGTGGCAATCATGAAGGCCATTAAACACTATCACCATACCTGATAATTTGTAGTCCAAAATAACCTTTAGGAAAGTTTCAGCTGTCTGGTATTCTGGAGCATTATTCATGTTAAAACCACAAGGAACATAATGGCAGACAGGGGAATATCATCTACAAAATCAGATTGATATCCTGTAATAGTTGCAGGTACCTCTTGTCTTCTTAATGTAACTTCATGGAACACAGATCCTAGTAAATGATCCTTTTAGAAACCACACCACATGTTAATGGACCAGCATACTTGATGTCTTGTGGGTCCAGTAGTGAGCACTGTGTCGGTTTAGTAAGCTTGTACATTGAAACAATTTCTCGTCCTGAGCTAAACAATGTCGGACAAAAATCTTAATTCAACAAAAATCTGATCACTTTTAGGTATACAGGGTGACAATTTATCTTATCTGTGTGAACCAAATGTCTTTTCATTCTAATTAGTTAATGCTCTAAAATTTTCTAATTGGAAGTTTAATTTTTTTCCATTTACAATGCCCAACTTCCAAATTTTCCACTATAGCAACTTTAGTCATTTGTATTAGGTTGGATATAGTCGCTTTACTATTGCAGAGAGGGGGGGGGGGAGTGGTGTATGCAATAAAAGTTCAAAAACAAGTTGTTATGATTCCAATCCAAATGTTTATTATGGGGGAAGTTGACCCCACTGCTAACAAAAAAGAACCCTCTCTCAAATGAACATGAAGAGGACTGACTCTTGCAGGTCTTTTGTAGTAACCCTTTTGGCATATTGGCTCTCTCAGCGGCGTCACGATCACCAACAACTATACTGTAAACTTATATATACTTGCATACTTGTAGCTCTCCGTTCACAAGTATCTTCAGGTTAAAGGGACTTTCCTCTGTACCCTGTTTATTGAGGGTGGTAAATTCTCCAACTGTGTTTCCAATCTTGATAAACATCTTTATGAGGAAAAGAGCATTTAGATAAATACTTTTGAATCCAACTTTTTAGGCTAGTATAAAAGCACAGAAAACATTAATCAATTAGTCCATTTGTACAAAATTTCTTATGTAATCTCTAAATGACTGTTCATAAAGGTTATCTCAAATATTATAATTTAGTATTTTTAAATGTCCAGGGAAAACTGTATGGCAAAAACGAGTTAAAAGTACCTTTATTGAAATAACATCTGAAGCACAGATATTTTATTTTTATTATCTATAAATTAACCTGATTTTTTATCTTATTATTTAATAGTAACATGATTCAAACTTATGATTTGACTTGAACTAAAATGTACACAGAACTCACAATTTTAACTATGCAGTTATTTCATTACCACTAGTGATATGTCTGTTTTAATAACATTTCCATGAATAATTTAAAATATACCTACTCTAATATTTCTTGCTGCAAATACTTATGTATGCACTTTTGTATATTGTTTTTCACATATATGATTTGCTATCATTGTGTAGATTTATTGGAATATCATTTTAATAGTTATATGGCTCTAGTCCTCTTGTACTTTGAAGTTTTACTAAACACTCCTTTTTGATGAGGCTGCAGCTTGTTAAGTAGACCTGAGCCTTTATGTCCTCACATGGTATAGAGTTTAAAAGAATGAGCTATCAGCTCAAGTATACAAATTATTTGGCCCTGGCTCAAAATTCTAATTTTATTTTTCCTTCTCATTGTTTAAATAGGAAAATACTAATTAAACATTTTGTAGCTCAAAATTGCAAAACTGTAAACTTTTTGTTATGGGAAATCATTACACAAATTCTATCAAAAAAGTGACTCATACAGTACTTTAAATTACTCAAGGACAAGTTGTCCAGCACAGAAATAAATAATTTTCATCAATTATAGATTAAATATTTAATACACTTTTTATTTAGGAGCACATGGTGTTAAATATACAATAAAATTAGTATAATTTAAGTTTATAAAAATTAGTGAAGGATATGTAATATTTAAAAATTTAACTGTATTCATTCTGTTATTTTTTTCTTTTGTTAGTAGAAACGGCAATATTTATTAACTATCTGCAAAGCAAAAAAGTCATTTGAGTTTAGTGCATATCATATTTGCCATAAATGATTAGTATTGAAACTCAGCATTTTAAACTTGCAGAAAATCATAAGTCAATGTCTCATATTTTAGAATTAACTGTGATTAAAAACACATTCCATTCACACACATATTGCATGAAAATCTACTATATATGTGTGTGTAATATTTATTTTACTTAAGTTGAAAGAAAAAAAAAACATAAAAAGGCTTTTTTTTAAAAAAAAAAGACTTATTTCTAGAAGTAGTTGTTTGTAGAGCTAAAATGTGATTTTGTGAATGCTGATTTTTTTTTCGTTATATTAATTGCTTTCTTAATTTGGAAACATAATAGAAAATTTTATTTTCTTGCTTTGATAATGATATTTAAAAGAGTTAAGGATTAACTTTGCTGAAGATTTGTGAAAGGATGTATGTTGACATAATTTTGCAAGATGACTCAAGGAGTTGGGAATAAGGGGGAAAAATTATTAAACATTATTTGGTCTGTTTATAAATGATTAATTCTGAAGTTAATAAAAGCACAGGGAAATCAAGAGCTTTTTCAAACCTGTTATGGAAGAACACTTCTTAATTCTGTGATTATACAATGAATTAAGGCTTATTTATAAATTGATAGTTTGATTCTGTTGTATTCTGTAAATTTGATATCATTCTATATTATTGGGTTGATGCATAATTATTCGGCGTTTTTTTCAACAAATTTTATTTAACAAAATCAGTGAAAATATTTGACAAAAACATGTTTAAATGATTATTCAGGAGCGTAGTCACCGTCTACTTCAATTACTGCTTCCCATTTTCTTGGCAGACAGTCAATTCCACAAGCGATGAAGACATGATTCTTAGAGGCGATCCACGCTTTGACATAGGCCACCAAGTCATCCGATCATCGATCCTGAGCGTCGAAATCCGATGGCCAACCTCTTCCTGGCTTATCCTCCAAGCTGATATCACCCGATTTGAAATGGGCAAACCCCTCCCTATACTGACTTTTGCTGATTGTTCCTTTGCCAAAAAGTTCATTGAGATCGCGAAATGACTTCCATCCTTTCTTGAAGTGGTAGAGCATAATATGGCAAATTGACTATGGTTTCCGACACGCATTATTCTAAAACAATAGAAAAGATTATTTTTATACAAAAATAATAAACAAAACTCTACTTTTCACTGATGAAAAACGTGCTGATATAAACACTGGATAATTCTGCATCAACCCAATATAAAACATTTTAGCATATGTAAATCTGAAAAAAGAGAGAAGAAACTATTTATTAGCAGTATACTAGCTTTTTCAATTCCTACTATTAGCTCACTCTCTCTCTATATATTTACTTATATATATATTTATCTTGTTCAAATTTTCAATCGTTAATAAAATTCTTTCTATTTATCCAATTAAGTTCAAATAAATTTTTTAAAACTTATAGTGGATGACACTTGATATTAATATACTTTTTTCAATTATTAATTCATTAGTTACCAGTTAAATTAAATTAATTACCGGTTTTTGAGGCCAACTTAGATTTATCTAGATTGTTGTAACAATGATTGTTAAAACAATGACAAAGGTTTGTGTCAAAAACTGGTTTTTCAGCAAAACTAGCCAAACTGGGTGTGCATTGTTAAAACAATGCAGACAAATCATGCTCTTTTTTCAATTCCTTCTTTTTGTTTGCTCTCTCCCTATGTATATATATAATCATGTATGTGTGTGTATGTATATGCATGTATATCGTTCAAATTATTAATCGTTAATAAAATACTTTCTATTCATTCATTCAAAGTAGGAATTACTTAAAAAAAATTTTGTACATTACTTGTTGTTGTTTCAATAGTTTTCATCTCTAACCCTATTGTTTAAAACTGTTTCTTGTATGCTCAAGATTCCTTTTTTGCATTTCTTATTTTCTTTTACACAATTTATGATTTGATTTTGCAATCTTTATTCTTAGGGATTTATTTAGAAAACAAATTCTTACCATTTCAGAACTTTTTAAATGACATATTAGAATTATGTGTACGAATGTATCTCTGAAATAGTATCAAAATCCTCATGTAGCTGAATAGTGTGATGTTAATATTCACTCACTCACTCATTGAAACAGTATTAATATTTTTGCAGAAATTATTATCTTTTGAAATAACATCCATCTTAGAGTTTCAACATAATCCAGAAAGCCCTTTTAAATACAGCTCAGCAGGAGACAGAATATATATTTTCCCAGGAGTATATCAGTGTGATACTTTAGGCTGGATTGAAGGTGACATTTCAGTTCAAGGTTAGTCCCTTGTACTTATATTTCGGTTATAATTATATAAAATTTATTATATTTATTTCAATTAACGTATTCTCTAAAATTTTGAAATTTATATTAAATAGGCCTTTTTAAATGTTTGTGATATTCTAATTGAAACTTCACTGCTTTGATATTCAGCATTTCTTTATTTTAATTTTCTTATGATATTTTTAAATCTTTAGTATTTCAAAATACATCAATGATTTATTAAAATTCTTATCTTTTTAGAGTAGTAATATTTGCATGTCTATTTTGATATATTTCTTATGTCTTTGTTTTATAAATCTGGATTTTTTTTTTGTTGTTGTTTTTTTTATTGCTAAGATTATGATTGAGATTTTAACAAATGCCTAAACTACTTTAATACATAACTGGAATATTGAAATGAAATTTTATCCACTCTGTATACTTATATAATAGCATTAAAAAAAGTTTGATTTTTAAAATATCTTTTTATCTATTGATCATAAAATCGCAGAATTTAAATACAAAGTTTAAGTACGTTATTTTAGTCACTATGGGAAAAAATAAGGCTATGTAATAATTAATGTAATATTAAATGTGTAAATAATTAATTTATTGATCTCTGCTTATTTCATTCTCATTAAAATTATCAAAAATGAATCGTTAATAAATAGTTTTGTGGATTAAGAGTTGTCAGAGTATCTTTACATAATGATGTTCTCAGCTTATTTTAATTTCTATTTATTTTAATTTACTTTTTAAAGTCAAACTTCTGAAAATTTGTTTATGACATCCATTAAGAATTTGATTTTTATTGACACAAGTACTGTTTTAGTTCCCAGTTCTAATCTATCATGTTTGAATTTCCTTAAATGTATTTTACTCTGTTGATTACAACACTTTTCAATAAATGGTTAGTGATGATAATTGACATATTTTAGTTTATTTAAAACTGACATGGATTCTTAACTCCACTTTTATATTTGTGTTACAAAGGTAAAAAGAATGAGAACTTTTCTCAAATGAATTTTTATTGTAAGTTAGTTATTAAAAAAGGTTGTGACTTTAATATTCTAGTACTAAATATTACTACAAAAAGATTATTTAAATTGTTTTTGATTCAAATTTAATACTACGAAAAAAATCATTAAATTTTCTGTATCTGTTGAAGTTTTATAATTAATACAGATTGAAACATTGCAGGAGTTGGTTCGAATACAGACATAGTTCTTGAAGCTACTGGAAATAGTGAGGTTCTTTTAAATTGTTGTGCTGAAAAAATAAAGATTGAAAATATTTCTTTGATTGCAAAATCTGATCTTTTAAGTGCCATTGTTGTGCATCATGGGGAAGTTGAACTTAAAAATTGCATCATTGATAGCAATAAAGCTGAAATAGGCATTTTGTTGCTTAGTGGATCTGAAGCACTGGTAGAAAATAGTGTCATTTGCAATTCCTGTGTAAGTGTTTGTTTATGATATGCATTTTATTGATTCTCTACATAAAAGAAATTTGTGTATTTCAATGAGATTTTTATTAGTAAACTATTAAATTATATATATACATTATTTTATTCAATTTTCAAGTCTGTCTCTAATAAATATAAGTACTGCATTCCTAGAATACACAAATTAATTTTTAAGCCGAATATTTCAGTTTTATTCATCAAAGTATAATGTTGATTTGTATAGCTCTTGGAAGTATATTTTTTTGTGTTGATTTTATGCATGTTCACAATTTTAATAGATAAATAATAAAATAAATATTCTGCCTATATTTATTTTAATATTGGGCATTACTTTTGATTACATGTAAATAGAAACAGAATTTACTGTAAATGCACACAGACACAATAGTCAACACTTTGCAGTATCTTTTTAAGGATACAAATTATATCAGTATCTTAGTGTAATTTTATAAATAATTAATAAACTGTTTTATTAAATTTTGCTTTTTAACTTAAAATTTAAATTTAATGGAATATGTGTAATTTTTTTGTATTACTATTAAAATATTTGTAGTTTTTTTGATAGTAATATTTTATAAGTCTGGTAGTAGAATTATAAAAGTGTAGCTTATAAAAGTTATTTGTGTATTCTTGCAGATCTATGAAGAGGAAAGTGTTTAAGATAGAAATTTAAAAAAATCTCCATTTTAACAACAAAAAAATTAAACAATTCTTACTGATTTATTATTAACGTATATTTTTTTTTTGCTATAGGAGGATGGTATACAAATGAGGTCACTGAGCTCTTTGAAAATGAAGTCATCTAAAATCATTTTTTCAACAAGACATGGTATCCAAATAGATGCAGAATGTGGACCATCACCGGATATTTTTACTGACATCTATATCAATAGCTCTCGCATCACTGAGAATGGTGGATATGGTATATATCTAAACAATGTACCAATAACTGAAATTTCCCTAGAAAGACCCATTGGAGATTTTAATATATTAGGATTGTAAGCAATTTTTAGAGTTTTAATTATAGTGTTTTATGGAAAGTTAATGAATATATTTTATTTTAGGTCAGGGTTATATTCATAAAGAAGTATACAGTTTCAATGCGCTATAAATCAAGAACAATATAAGATATTCTATGTGACCTGTAACAGAATTGTATGGAATTATTTTCAGTTTTGTTAAAGACAGTCACAGATGTTACATGTGGGAACCTTTAGTCACAAGAGACTCATCAAACTGGTAATCAAGTTCTGCCCAATATCTGAATTGAGTCTATCGATAGTGGCTTGATACACTGTTTCAGCTTCTCTGAATGAATAGAAAGGGGAGGTACGAATACCTTGTCCCTTATGTACCACCCCCACAGGAAGAAATCACAAGGTGTTGAGTCATAACTCCAAGGTGTCCATTGGGTGAATGACATGTTGTAGTTCATAGTTCATCCAATCTATTGGTGAGGGAGATGTTAATCCAGATAATCTAGCATGCAGGTAGACCAGTGTGGTGGTGCACCATCCAGTTGGAAAATGAAGTTGTCATTGTCCTGCAACAACCAAAGAATTAACATTCTAGAAAGTTGGCTCCCATGACAGTTTACTCATGAAAAAAGGGGGTGTGAACACTTTCTTTCTAAACACTGAACAGGACTCATTCATCTTAGGGGAATTTTGCACCTGGTGCACTATGGCCATTGCTATTGCCTGTGTCACTTCCATAAAGTGTGTGACTCAAACTTTTAGAGTACATCTACCATACAGTTTGCTGAGGTGGTGTGTGTCTGTTACTGTTTTACAGCATCAGAAAAGTGTATACTTCTTTATGAATCATCCTGTATTTTTAGGTGACTTTACCTGAACTTGATATTAATTTATTAGTAAATGAGTTTTAATTGATTGTTCTTTATGCAATAAAACTTTATAGAGAAGAAGAAAATAATTAAATATTAATTTTTCTCTGAAGGAGCCTCTTTTAAACTAAGATATCTTTTCTGTTATGTAGTTTGTGTTATCCCTCCATAGTTATTTAAACCCATATTTGTATAATAGAATTATTTTTATATTTTTTGGATTCTGAAGTAGAATACCATAAATTTTAAAAATAGCATTCAAATTAGATTATTGTATCTGTGCATAAATAAAAGAAATATTATGTTTTTGTAAGGGATACATTTGAGATAGTTTTGTATTTATCAACATTTATTTTATTTTAAATCAAGGTAGTATTTAAAAGCAACTTCTTAATCTCCATTCTCTGTCATAAAACATTCTGTTCAATCCAGTTATGTGCATTTTGAAAGTACTGGTTCTCGTCTGATCTCCACTCAGGTGTCGTCCACGTCACTTGACCATGGTTCAAGATTACGTGGACCGTCGACCAAAGCCCTCGTGTTGCTAATCAGTGCAACGTTAATATTCACTCACTCACTCGTCTGATCTCCAAAGTTAAGCATCATCAAGCATGATCAGTCTTGAGAGGGTAATCAACTGAGAACACCTCAATGCAATTGTATGGAAATAGCCATCCATAGTTCAATATTAAGTGGTTCCTAGTACACAAATCACTTTACACTCTTGCTATAATTTTGATAAAGGAAATTAATTAGCTATTGTTCTATAAAATTTAAGTTGTAATAAAAAATAATTGAAAATGGCAAAAATTCCATAGAATTTCCACAGGGCCAGGGAAATTGGAAAGATACAAGTGAAAGGTTTTGCTTCATTGTAATTGATCTCCTTAGGTGCAGACTGTTCAAGGCAAGGTTATGTAAAAAAATAAAAACAATTGTATAATACTTGCAAAATGTAACATGGCTCATTTTCATATTTTTTACTGAGAATCAAGCTAATAGAAATGGCCTTCAGATTAAAAAGAATTTCATTTTATTTAAAAAATATTGATTCAGATATTAGGAATTAATGAATTTAAAAATTCCATCTTTTATTTACTATACAATCTTAAAATAACTTTTGTATTAATCTAAAGTATTAAATAATGAATTCACATTTTTGAGTTGTTTGTACTAAATGTTAACGTTTATCTAAATTTGGAACACTTTTTCCAATATGAAAAATTTGGCAAAATTTTAATTTCAAATTGTGAAATTGCAACAAATGTGTCTATATATTGCACTGTATCCTTAAAATTTAGTCACATTTTATTAATATGAATTTAAAATAATTTTTTAAATATTTTGTTCCAATTTGTAGTATAATATTCTGTATGTTCTAATTAAATTTAAAAAACTTAGTCGCATGAGTATATTTTATTACTTTTCTTTCTATTTGAAAAAAATTTTCCAAATTTATTTTTTTCATTTGCTAAGATAACCCCTTAATATAAAACATTGCATGAATATTTTTCCAAAAATTTTAATACAATCATTTTTACTGTGTGTTGAAAATAATATTGTATTTTAAATAATCATAAAAATATTTTGTTAAAGGTTTCCATGGTTAAAATACCAAATAGATGATACTATAATGGAGCATAATGGCTTAAATGGTGTTGGAGTATCTTCATGCTGCAAAAATAGAAATGATTCTGTTTCAGATTCTACTCTTCAAGACTTGCCTAATTGTACCATCACTGAGGATTTAAATTATTCAGCATTGAGTGATTTATTGAATGAAGTTAATTTAAGCATCAGTGATCTGGATTTTAACTAAATATTCATGGCAAAACATAGTAATTTCTATTGATATCACAATTATTTTTATAGATATTTTATAATTTTTAAGTTTTGTCTGCAATGTTTGATTCATCATATAAATTTTTAAAAATAATTGTAATGCGCTAAAATTTTATAATCTCTACTATATGTATAGATATTGAAATCATTTATTTTATTTATAATTTATACAAATGCAGTTGTATGTATAGTTCCTTGATGAAAGTGAAAATTACAAAATCCAATTCTTTTATGAAGCATTTCTATTCTATTGATCTTTATTTTTATAGTTAATATATTAAGTTGGATAATTATTTTATGTTTATTGGTGTTATTAATTTATATATTTTTAAATAATTAGTAACATTCAAAATATTATTTATATAGAAAAAAATTATAAGTAATTACAAATTATATATATTTCAAATTATAAAAATTATATTGAATTAAAATAAATTATTTTAATGGAATTTATGTATCTGTAGTATTTAATGGAATTAATATATATTTAGGAAGAACATCTTCAAAGTATAATTTTTATATGTGATGAATTAGTTTCTTTGAATAAAATGTTTTTAAAAATTTTAAATACAGTTGTACTATACTTTTTGCTTCCATTTTGTTTTTTGATACTCAAATAATTTTAAAATTTCTATTGTGTTAAATATCCATATTTTTATAACTGGACATCAAAATTGCTTGCTGTAATTGGTATCTCCTATATGGTGCAGCGTTAAAAAGTGATTCTAGCTCCTGGGGAATGTACTAGGTCTGCAAAGGTTTAAAATACTAATGTGCTGTCCCATTAGGGAAATATATATATATATACAAAGTAATTGTCCAGTAAAAAACAACTCTCTCTCTCTCTATATATATATATATCTTCATCAAATTTTGAATAAAAGATTTTAATTTTCCAAATTAAGGTTACACAATGCTAGAAAAAATATTTTCTTACTAAGTTTTTAAATTATATTTGAGTTAAAGATTAATTTAACCTGTGAATTTTTTAACTGGATATATTTCGATTTTTATATGTGTTCTTATTTTATAAATTTTAGTTTTTATTTATGTATTTTGTTAATATCCTGGACAAGTTCTTTGCATAAATTCTCATTTTTAATGCAACATAAATAGATTCTTAGTTAGATTCAGAAGTGTTTAAAATACTGCAAGTTATAAAACTTACACTTGTTTTATGGCGGAAAATAAGTGCTTGTTACTTTTAGTGAATACTCTTTGAAATTTTTAAAATTGGAAACATATCTTAAATTATTTTTAATTATAATTCTACATTCAGAGCATTAAAGTATTGCATTTTGATTTGAATATTATAAAGATGTCTGTCTATATCAATTTAGTTACAGTGTTAAACTTTCCATTAATTGTCAGGACAATTTCTGTTTTATTCAATTGATATTCTGAGAGAAAACATTCAAATATAACATAATAAATATTTATAGTAAATTGCTTGCATATATACTAATTTGCACATAGTTATGTTAGACAAAACACATTTCTTTGAAATTACAAAAAGAAGGCTAGAAGTTTCCTATTTTACTTATTGGTCATTCAATAATACTTTTAAAACATGCATATAAAAACTTGGAGCATTAAATTTCAATAAGTTATGATTGGAATTAATTTCTCTTTGAATAATTAAGCTTTAAAAAAATTCAATAACTTGAATGTGAGATTTATTAGTTAGAACATTGAAACATATTTTGTACTCTCCATGTTACTTGTAAAATTTATTTAATGTGTTGTTTAAGTGAGAGCTAAATGTTTTATCAAAAGAGAAAAAATTATTTTCAAGTATTAAAGGATTATTTTTCATATTTGTACTTTTATTTTTAAAAGCATTTAGGCATCATATTTAAATTCCTCGTTTGTATATTTATGTGTACCACTCTTTTGAGGTATGTTTTGTTTGAGAGTTTTATTTTTAACTTGTCTTTCCAAAGGAATTGTTAAATTTTTCTATCAGTATGAAACCACTTCTTGAGTTCGTAACTAAGGACTAAAAGCAGAGGCGGATTAGCAGGGGCCCCAAGCTTGAAAAATTCCATTTATAAATTCGATGCAAAACAAAAAGATCTTGAACCGATATTGAAACCCGTATTTGAGTTGTGTAGCAGCCCTAGCTATCATTTTTCAGAAAATGTGTAGTGTTGCAATCAGTACAAATTTTTCACATGTTTTTTCTTTTTCTTTTTGCCCAAATTTTATTTCGAACAAATGAATATTATTCAAATCACAAGTCCAACAAGTTCGTTTTTAGGCCACAGCCGGGCTTAATTACTCCCGGGTACATTTTACACTGATGGGGAAAAAATCCCAACACCAAGAAAAAAATATTGTCAACCAATGCTTAATGTTGGTTGTTGATGAAACTGTTGTTGTCATCCAATGATGTCCCGTTCTTGCTCGATTGGAGAAAGATCTGGTGATCTAGCAGGCCAAGGCAACACATTGCCACTCTATAGAGCATGTTAGGTTATAACAGGTAATGAGGGAGTACTATATCCTCCTGTAAAACACCCCTTGAATGATATTTATAAATCGCAGTGCAACAGTTTGAATCGCCAGATTGACGTTCAAATTTGCTGTCAGGATGTGTAAATTAACCTCGAGAGTGCTCCTTCAATCAAAGAAAATTATCTGGCTTCAGGCCATAATGTAGGTGCAGGCCCAGTGTATCTAGGTGGCAGAAAGATTGTTTGCGGGCGCTGACCTGGACTTCCTCTAATCAATACACAGCCATCATTGCAGTGGCGTAGCATACATCCCTCAACCCCCACATCACGAAGGGGGGGGGCAGAATTCTAAGGTCTCAAAGCTTGACTATCATCAACTATGGCTTGGGACCCAAAACCTGACTTTGCAGGAGGCCCCTGATATTCTCCGTTACGTCACTGCATTGCTGGCACCAAGAGAAAAACAGCTTTGATCGGAGAACACAACGCATTGCAACTCCATTCTCTAATGATCTTTAGCATGAAATCACAGATGCCAATGATTTCGAGATAATGGTCTGAACGCTACAGGGTGTCCAGCTGGAAGCTATTTCTCAAACGATTGATTTGTTACAGTTCACTGTGTCACTCTGGTGCCGGAAAAAACTGTAATTTCTGCTGTAGATGCACTATGTTCCCCAACCATGTGATGAATACTGTGGTCTTTTGTGTCATTGGTGATCCGAGCGTCAAAGAACCATAGTTTTTTCTTCAGGTAGTGCCTTTCCGGGACCACTGTAGCTAAAAATCATGCATAGTGGATACATTCCTTCCAAGTCTTTCTGTAATATCATGAAAAGAAAATCCACCTTCACGTAGCCCTGTTACACAACCTCATTTAAACTCGGGGAGCCTTTGATAACGGCTTCTTAAAATCATTTTGAACTAATATCAACTCACAATGTCAAACTTCAACGATAATTAACACTCACGAATTTTGCAGTGCGTATTTGAAGAACATTTGATTCACATCCTTCATGTGGCGCAATTCGAGCCACATTTATGTACCTAACGAGAAATTTGAACACTGGCGTTGCTAGTTCTGAGTGGGCTCGGTATTAAAATTCTTTCGGGGCCCTTTTTTAAATATAAGAGTCCTTTTAGTAGGACTAGTTACACATGTTTGGACATCTGCAGTTTGGGGCCCCATATCAATAATACATCTGATACGGTTGTAGCTATGCCCCTGAATTTGAATCAAAGTCATCTTTCAGATGTGTAAACACGACTACCAAATTTCGTCGATATACCACAAATCCTTTTTTGTGATGCGATTTTTATTTCCATCAGTAAATTTTACTGATAAAATAAAATGGTTATGGTGATAAAAAAGATATTTCTAGTTCAAAGCAAACTACTTCAAGTTAGTAGAATTTAGGTCTTAATAGCAAAATAAAGATTAATGAAAGTGGTCTTGGCTGAAACCCGTGATACGAGGGGGGGGGGGGAACACCACAATACTGGAGGCTGCTTCCCTGTTAAAACAGATGGAAAATATGAAACTTCCCTAATTATGATTGGGAATACCATACCTCAGAAAATAAATGCTACTAGCGAAACAGTGTAAAAAGTTGATTGTAAATATATATATATATATATATATATAATGAAAAAGGATCTAGAGAGCTTACTAAAATCTCTAGAAAATTATATTCAAAATTTCAGAAATGAATTTGGATAGATTGAACAAGGAGCAACTGATTTACCAGGGCTCTCGTTTGAAGAGGAAGATGGACAATCTCGCGGGCAGTAAAAGCAAAAGTTATTTTGGTGAAAGTAAAGAAGTCGATTATGAAAATTTGAAAAAAGGGAAAATTTCATAGGGAATTTATTTTATGTCATATGTGATAGGGCAAGAGCAGAACTATCCCAAAGAGCTGAGTTTTATCAAACAGTTATAGAACACTTTATTGTATTTTTGACGGGAGATTATAACCTGAAATTAAAAAGAAAGCTACACAAAAATTAAAGGAAACTTACAAAGACGATATTGAATCTTTTAATTTTGATGATATGAATTGGAACAAGAAATGAAAAGAAAACAAAGATACACAATGAAAACCCCTTCTAAAAATGTATTGTGTTGCAAGAGAAATCCTAATGTAGAAATAGATTTAAAAATATTTTTAACAATACCGATATGGAATGCATCAGGTGAAGAATCTTTTTCAGTTTTAAAACGTGTTAAAAATAGTTTAAGAAGTACTATGGGATAAATAAGTTAAACAACATGGCCATATTGTACACAGAACAAAATGTTTTGTATAAAATAAATATGGTAAAAGTAATTAAAAAAAACGCATTTGTCAAAGAAAAATCAAGTTTTGTAGCAAAACTGTAAGCTCACTAAAGTTTTTAATTTTTCTAAATATAGTTCAGAATTTTCTTTAGTCGTTGAGCTTTATTATTAGCAACACATTTTATTTTGAGAATTTAAATTATAAGAGACTCTTTTCACTATTTTAGTTTTTCGAATCTTGAGACAATGGGCCTCAAAACTTTTACTGCCAGGGGCCTCCAACTACCTTAATCTGTCTCTGACTAAAAGCTTTCTTTTTCAGAGTCACAAGAATGAATAAATAATTATTTACATAACTGTAATTGTATTAAATTAGTATGCAAAAAAGCTTAGTATATTTTGAGGAGGGAGATACTGACCCCAATGAAAGAGCCCACATTTGAATAACTTTATCCCAATCTTTTTACTCCACTTTTATATAAGTATATATATTCTAAATTTTTATTTTATTTATTTTGATATCTCAGTATGGATTTCTTTTCAAAAAGCAATTATTTAAATATAGAATTATTTGGATCTGAATTCAATTTTAGATAAGAAAGAGAGATATTATACTTGTAAATTAGAGTTACATAAGTTTAATTAAAAAATTTCACTTTTTTGGCTTTTTTAAAATTTTTTTTTTATCATTATTAAAAAAGGATTTGTATTTATTTTTAAAATACAGATTTTTTTTAAATACCCTATAATAGTTTCCCATTTACTATACACTGACTGTGAAAAAAAAAATCTTTCATTGTTTTTATATTTATTAGGTAAATATATAAATTGTATAATTAAATTATTTTGATCAAAATTCAGTGTATGATAATGTGATTATGTAAAAATTAATTGCAAAATTTATTTGAGAATGTACTCATTTTTGGCTTTAATTATTTAAAACACAAATACTTTATTTTTTTAAAATTCTTACAGTGCACATTTTTTCACATGCCATAATCTTGTCTCATTTAATACACTCTAACCGTGGAAAACAATTATGAAATATTTTCATTGTTTTTAATTATTGGCTAAATATACAAATTATTCTGTTTTATAAGAACATCATAATTAATTTTTCTAAAATATATAATATCCTCTGATATATAAAGTTCTTGAAGGATTTCCAATGATCAACTTCAAATAATGGAAGCATAATGAATTTTTAATTTCTTTTGCAATACCAATTAGGATTTTTTATATAAAAGTTTCATTTTACCTTATTGAACATGCATAATAATTGTTAAAATATTTTCTTACAAGATTTATCTATTTATTTTGACAAATGGTATGCAATTAGATATTTATTAAATGTTTCAACATTTGGTTGGGATTTCCGAAATTTCAAAACAATTGGTATCTAAATAATTTTATTTGGAAGAAAATAATGTAGTATTTCCGGAGATGAGGAAAAAAATGCTTTTACTTCAAATTAAATAATATATTTATGTTAGTTTTTAATTCTTTTGTTTTGATAATCACAAAATATTGCATTACGGTCACTTATATGATTGGTTCTGATATTAGATTTGCTTGGGTGAAGTGTTTTACTATAATATAAGACATAAAAGTCTTTATAATTTAGACTCTCTTTTAAAAGTCCTAATGTCTTTTAGTCCTTATAAGTCTAATCAATTGTTAAAAATGCAGGATATTTCTTTTCTAACATTTTATTCAAAATATATAACAAACTAGTATTTTCTTTTTCAGACATCTATTAATTATTTTGCAAATAAAAAAATCATTTTCAAACATCCAAAAATAATCTCTTCCACAGTTTCTGAATCAATTTGGCTAAAAAGAAATGTATTCCCATTTTTCTTAAAATTTTGATTTAGACCAGAGGTTCTCAAACTTTTTTGTTTCATATACCCCTTACCATGTGTTTCGGTTTTGGGTAGACCCCAATACTTACCTAATAATGGATTTTTGCAAATTTATCAACTTAAATGTCTTTTTGACAGCTGGTACAGAACTATACCTACTTTAAAATACTATTTAAATTTCTAACTGTAGTGATGTATAGTGTTTAAGACCTAAGACACACATGTTAATTAAATTAAAATTTAATTAATGCTTAAAATAATTGTTACAAAATTTAACTGAGGAACAAACAAATGCTTTTAATGGGAGAGATGAATCTGGTGCTTCGTCCATGCACACATATTAATTAATTGCCTACTGTAATATTACCACATATACAATCAAAGTATTCTCAAACCTAGTTTTAAAATCTGAATAAAGGGCATTTAAATGTTGAACGTAGGTTAAAACGTCCTTTTACTGGCAGATTGTGTGTGACAAATTGAGGCACTAGGAAAATTTGTGACGTCCAAAATAATCCTCATTAGCTTAATTATGGCAAGAAACGCCGAAATGATGGTTCTTGTAACTGCAAATTAAATTTAGTAAATAAATCTGTTAAACAGGTAAATCTGGTTTCCACTTGATTAAATTTTCTTTTAAAAGTAAAGTCATGATGTGGTTTAATGAGAGTCCCTATCGTAGACCCCCATTTACAACTCATGGACCCCCAAATTATTTTTTCGCTGACATAGACCCCCTGCATGCTACCATAGACCCCTAGGGGTCTATATAGACCACTTTGGGAATCACTGATTTAGACTAAATGGTTAGCAAATCTGGATAACTTTAGTATCCTTATGAAATACTATTGGACCCCAAATTACCAAACTCTATTTAACGAATAATATACCCCCAAATTAAAGCGTTATTTAAACAGCTGAATTTATTTTATTTTGTTTATTAGTTTAAATTAGAAAAAGTTGGATTTCTTTTCAAATGATGTATCCTTTTTGTCCAGAACAGAAAAAGGATTTTCTTGTATAAGCAACTAATTTTTCTGAGAAAGGGTGCAGCCTATTATTAGACTTTACAGGTGCAAATGAGTCATGAGTATGACCTATCATAGGACACGAAATTCCTTTCTGAAACACCCATCAAAATTGTTACCTTTTCTAATGACTTACATTGTTTGTGGGAACATATGCGTACCATGATATAAGTGAACCATATTTTCTTCTCTGCATAATGTCGGAGGGGAACTCTTTCAAGTCATTAATCAAAAAGATTGTCAAACACCTGCTTGTCAGTATTTTAAAATTTCCAATTAACTGGTGCATAATAATTCGTTAATAGTATTTTTAGCTGCTGAATAAGAAGTGTGTAATTTCCAACTGTGGATATTTTTTGTGTTGTTTTATTATAGATTTTTCAAAAGGTAAGTGCAAAAATATGTATTTTTTTTCGACTCTGATATTACGAATAACCCCGAATTAACGAATAAAATGTCCTGTCCCGATGGATTCGTTAACTGTTTGACTGTATGTTATGCAGTTATTTAAAACAGAACCTAGAACTATATATCTGTTTTGATAACAAAACGTGCACTACCCATTCTACAACGAATGAACGATTTTATATATTTCGAGGTCCACGTGTTGATGGAATATCCCGACCAGCGGGGTTTCCTCTTTGAAGCGCAAGCAATGCTTCCCCCATCTATTCTAATTGAACCAGAAGTTGAGGACCAGGCATAGGAAAACGATTTTTGGTTTGAACTCCGCGAGGGGGAAAGGGGTGGGAGCATTCTTCAAAGCTTCGAGCCGCTACGAGAAAGCATTCAGCACAGTAGGGGCTATATTGCAGTCTAATTGGATGTAAGAGAAGACTTAGAAAAGGAATTCGATTATTTCTTATGAATTTTTGAAAGGCAGAGGGATCGGTTCTTCCCATCAATAAATAATTCAATAATGACCTAAGTAAAACACATTTTAAAATAAAAGTTGTATCACACTTTATAAAGATAAAACATACATTAATTATCTTCTGCATGTATAAAGCAGGGAGCGCTTTTAGTTCTATATATAATAAATAAATTAGGTGGGGGAGGGGGGAATCATTGTGTTTTTATTGTATGCAATCACCCAGTACTAAAACAAAATTTTTATCTGAAATAATTAAAACTATACCAAAATGGATTTTTTTTAAAAAAATGATGAAGCTTTGATGGAAAAAAATATAACGTAATATATTTGGTTTTTATTTTACATATAACACATTTTAAGACTAGCAAAAGATTTTTGAAGTACTCTTCATAGTATTATAACACAATTTTTGCACTTTTTCTTCCTCGGACATTTATAAAAAGAAGCAAACCCAAGGAAACAACTATTTTGAGTGTTTTGCACAATCTTTGCAAGAATCAATTGACCGCCTTTTATTTGTTTTAAAATTTTAATTTCAATTTTTGTGATTAAGTTTTGTTTTTGCTTGTGTATAGAGTTAAACAGCTATTCAATCGATAGAGCATTTTTTATGTTATTTAAATCTAGAAAAAGTTCCACAAACATGAGATTTTTTTTCAGTTCCTACTCTCTCTCTCTCTATTAGTTCACACTCTCTCTATATTTATCTTGTTCAAATTTTCAATCGTTAATAAAATACATTTTAAAGCACTGAAAGCTGAAATTTTATATACACGATTATTTTGGATGACAATACAGTAATTTAATTGTATTAATAAAAAATAATTGATTAAAACTAATTATTCAAAGAATTTCAAACACAGCCACGTTGGCATCATTTTTGGTGACTTATGTCAAAACTTGGAAAAAATATTTTTTCTCATATTTTAAAGCGTTTATTTGAGCTGAAATTTTTTGTACAGTATTGTTTTGGGTAACAATACGATAATTTAATTTTTAATAATTAAAATTAATTGACTGACATTAATTATTTAAAGAATTGCAGGTATAGCCACGTTGGCTTTATTTTTAGCGACTTGGGTCAAAACTTTAAAAGATTTTTTTCTTCTCACGTTTCAAAGCATTCAATTCAACTCAAATTTTATATACACGATTGTTTTGGATGACAATACGATACTTTAATGATAATTAATAAAATTAATTTGCCTTTAAATTTTGTGATTCTGTCACATGTATGTACATATTTATATTAATTGTAACTATTTAATAAAAAGTAACTAAGATAAGTTTTTTATTGTTGATCTAAGTAGGAATTTGACTTAATTTTTTTGTTTATATTACTTGTTTGTTTTGTTTTAAAAGAGCAAGAATGTGTTGAAGCAGATCATTATACATTTAAGGCATTGGTATCGAAAGGATTAATTTTCCTATTGTAAAAGTAAAATTTTTATTACATAAGTAAAGATTTCAAAACAATTAACTTCTCCATTTTTTAGTTTTAAAATTATTTCTTATAATGTCTGCTATATGAAAATTTATTTTCTCCTTTAGTATTTTTTTACACGTTTATCTGTTTGATACTTATTTATGTCTCAACTCAATTCGGAAACAATGTATCTCGCAAACGCTAATGTTAAATTTTAGTTTTTTGTCTTAATATATACCCTTTAAGAAGATTAATTAAGATTTTATTTGAATTTGGGTACCAAAAAATTGAGAGAAACTTTAACAAAAAAAATTAAGTGTTAATAATTGTTAAATATCTTAATGAGGCGATTAATCACTGGAGGGCGCTGCGATCGTTCTGATCTGTTTCTTAATGTCTGCAAAATTAAAATTCTTCGAATTCAAAATGCTCAGAAAATATTTCAGACTGTCTTTAAAACTTTGAATATCGTCATCGTATTTAATAAAAACAAAAAATAGTAAAAATGAAATAAAATGGTATTTACGTATTATCGCAACCTATTGGCTACATTATATGAAACGAAGTACATGATTGCCATTTCAGCGAATATGACGCATGCGAAATCGGAGTTGCCAACCTGGAGAGTTATCTTTAACGTTGACGATTGTTTTGAAAGTACGTAAGTACCGAAATAAGATTAAAAAAGTACTCACATTTCAGTCGAATTGTCTTTTGGGCCTTAAAACAGTCTTCTGTGGCACTGATGATTTATTCCTTCTCTGCAAAATTCTTTACGTAGTTAGTGGCTCAGAAAAACAGAATTTTGTAGGGATTGAATTTGGTTTTAATGTCCTTCTGTTGGTGAAAGACTGATACATAAAGCATGCTTCTTCAAAATGATCGGTGCGTACTGATGAAAAGTTAGATGGTTTGTAAAGTTTGTTCGAGCTAAGTTTTGTATCTATTTTTTAAAAAATATGAATTTTTCAGAGGAAGCCGAAAAAGACTTTTCATCCTACTGTCATTAAGGCAATTTAATACGCTACAGTATTTCATTTTGTTACATAAAAGTAGTTGCAAATCCGAAAACGCCGCCAAAATACTCAGTCGAACAAAACACGTGGGTATTTATGTGGAGCGTACTATCATGTAATTATGGTGTCAGATGAATCGAGTCCATTAGAAAAAAATGCATGTCCATCTGAAAGACCAGTATTAATCAAACTCATTTCACACCAACACAAGGCCATCATTTTCACCAAGGTAAAATCTTCTTGTATCAGAAAACAAAACAGATATCCACACCGTCCTCCAATGAGCTCTGGTTTGACACCACTGGCGTCGCAAACGGCAGTGGCTTGGAGTCAGTGGAATACACGCAACAGTGTGCCTGGCTTGGAGCTGTCCTTGAAGTAACAGATTTGTGATAGTTCGCTGTGTAACTGTGGTACCAACTTCAGCTTACATTTCTGCCACAGATGCAGTAAGATGCTCCACAGCCGTATGCCGAATACGGTGGTCTTCCCTCTTAGTAGTGCCACGCGACCGCACGGAACCCGGTCTCTTTCAGGCAATACCATTCCTTGACCACTGCTCCCAATAGCCATGCACAGTGGATACATTCTGGTCAAGTTTTTCTGAAATATCGCGGAAAGAAAATCTACCTTCTCGTGACCCTATTACCAGTGGCGGATTAAGTGGGTGTCGGACCTGGCGGCCTCCAGGGGCCCCCAGCATTGGTAGGGGCCCCAAGCTTGTTGAGTGCAAAGGCCAGCGACAAACCAACCACGCCACCTTGGAACAAAAAATGAAAAGAAAGCAAAGTTACAATGAAACCCCCGCTAGATATTTATGGGCATGCAAGAGAAATCCTAATGGAGAAAAACTTTTGAAAATATTTTTAACAATACCGATATCGAATGCATCAGGTGAATGATCTTTTTTAGTTTAAAACGTGTTAAAAATAATTTAAGAAGTACTATGGGAGAAAAGACAAATTGAACAACATGGCCATATTATATACAGAATAAAATGTTTGGGACAAAATATAAATGGTAAAAATAATTGATGAATTTGCCAAAGAGAAAGCAAACTGTATAGCAAATTTGTAAGCTCTTAAGTAAGGTTTTTAATATTTTTTTATATATACAGTTAAGAATTTTCTTTGACCGATGAGTCTTATTATATCACTACATTTTATTTTGAGAATTTAAAGTAAATGACTCTTTTAACTATTTTAGTTTTTCGATTCTTAAACCCATGGGCCCCAAACCTTTTACCGCCAGGGGCCTCCAACTACCTTAATCCGCCTCTGCCTATTACATGACCTCGTTCAAACTCGGTGAGCTGTTGATAATGGCTTCTTCGTCTTCTTAAAGGCATTCTTAGCTAACATCAACTCAATACGTCAAATTTCCCTGACAAATAATGCTCACGATCTTTACAGCATGCATTTAAAACAACTTCGGTTTGCAAGTTCTGAGTGGCGCTACTAGTGCCTTACTTAGCCTCGAAATTTGAGTCGATATTATCATTCAGATGTATAAACATGCCTATATATGTACCAAGTATTCGTTTATTTATACAAATTTAGTTCGTTATCTATGTTGGGATTTTTTTCTCGTCCAGTGCATAATTATTTTCCCTCTTAAGAGAGAGAGTATGAAAAGAGGTTCCCCGAAAACGCCTTAGATTTCTAAGGGTTCTGTAAGTCAAAATAGTTTGAAGACCATTGCACTGGGTGATATTGAAAAAGCAACATAAAAAATGAATGGCCAGGAAAGTGAAGAAACCCAGCAAATAGAGAGTGACTGCAAAAAACATTAAGTTGTGTTGGTTTTTAAATGATGCCCATAACACAGAACGAGAATTACAGCAATTTATTAAATTGTGAGATTAATGCAAACGGCGATACACGAAGCAATACCTTTATGTGCAGAGTTAATGTGAGTACAAACGACGTACATTGCACCATCGGGCGTTAAACTGTTACTCCCCTATATTAGCAGGGCATTCGACTGTCCTGCTAATATAGGGGAGTGCCACAGCACATTATCCATGTATTGCAGATGTGACTTGCTATGATACGCGATGATGCCGCATTGTGAAGTGGTTGAGCTTGTCACCACAGTAACGGCCGGATTGATCTTGTCATCACACTCGAACACAACGATCATCACTGGGCCAACATAAGGAGATTCTCTCTCTCTGAGAATAGGATCTTATATCTTTTCATCATTTCTATGCTATTAAACCTGTAACATTACTAACGGAATCGTATATACTGTTCGGTGATTAGCAGTTTTTATAACGGACGCCATGATTGCAGGCCACTTACAACGAACTAACAAATGATGATTTTAGTTGATATGGGAATATCAAGAATGTTTTGCACATGCTGCAAAACGATGGTAGAAATGGTTTGTGAAGCCGCCACTATTTGTCGTTAAATTCGTCGATTCAAGCGTACTGACGTCGCTCTAACAGCAACGGCATCCCTCAAGTTTGCCATATTTCATTGTTCCAGCCATTTTTGGCTGTAGCAACATTTCTGTGGACTCGTTGAGATTTGACAGATAGATATATCTGCCTTTCTCAAACCAATCACTATGCCTCTCGTAAAGTCGTCTGTCTTCGGGAACTGTATCCCTTTAGGATGGTCTGGGAATCTTTGCTGCTACTCGTGTCTCCCGAGATTGAGGGGGGGGGATTCACGGTGATGGTAGAAATAACGGTATGGATATTACGTATTCTGCTGCCCTTTCCCTTATATCCTACTCAATGGATGCTCAAGAGTTGGACATTTCGCATCATTTACAGTACTCGGGGAGGTGCATCCACGCAGAAATTCGCATAATTTTCTAGCCACTTCTTCATTTGCATTTTCAGTGAGTTTCTTTCATATGAGGATAGTAATAACTTTGGTATACAAATATTAAAAACAATCGAACAGTGAAAATTAATTAATCCCCCCCCCCATTCTGCTTGAGCATTATTTTACTTATGACTTATTGAAATTTATCAAATATTCATAACTTAAGATCATTAAAAAGTGTTTATTTACCAGCCTAAATATCACATAATAGCACGTTGGTAATCAGAAATACTTTAAGTTTAAATTTCAATAGATATGCTTGTACACTTTAACTCATATTTACGACAAGATTAAGCTGTAAACAAGGTTGTAAAGACTTTCCATGTTATTATTAAAAGTTATTCATACAACGATTAGCAATAATTTTAGAAATGTTTGTCTAAAATTACATAACCAAACTCAAAAGAAAAAAAGTATGTACTAAATAATATAAAATAAAAAAATATATTTTAAACACGCACGTGGTCTATCCTTGCTTGGAAATGTTCTGAATTGTTAATATTGTTCCCAATCCAATGATTACTAACTCGATCTATGTATGTCGGTTAACGCCATAAGCACTGAACCGAAAGGGCGCGTAAGATTCTAATTAATTTATCGAGTTATCATTAAGGCTCTGTAATCTGGCTGCAAATAGACTTACACAAATCAGAGTATACGTATTAGAATTCTCAATATTGCTCTCTTATCATTATTAGTTGACAGTTTATTTAAACTGTACTATAAATTTTTTAAATTAAAACTGTTATGCATCAAATTAGTTTTATTTCGAACATTGAGAAACAATTTAATGTGTTTTACTGTATCCGATTTATAAAATATGCATTCTTCTAAAGAATTTATGTATATATACGCACACACAAGATTACAGACAAGGGTAATACTTCCTTTAAATAACCTGAAAATTATTTTCAGAATTATTTGCAAATTTTTAATATAACGTAAATTTTAAGGCGATTTTTTTTCTATTTAAATTTTAATATGTATTTTTCAGTGGAAAAAATGGAGAAAATTTGACAAACATATGACAAAATAGAATAAACAGATGTGTCTAATTAATAAACATTTTTGTAAAAGAACATATTAACACTGCGTAGTAAAGGGTGACAAAGAATAGCGGGAATTTTTGAAATGCGAATTGGCAGCCCTAGGCACAGTGATCTCGAGAAAGTAAACAGTTTTGCCATTTTAATAACTATGGATCAGTGGAACGGGCAATAGCGCGCGTTAGCCATAAAAATGTTTTATAAAAGCAGCAATAGTTTCAGTGGCTTTACGGAGAGTATTAGGGCCCTCCTGCAAAATCAGGTTTTGGGCCCCAAGCCAGATCTTACAAAGGACCAGATCAAACTTATCAGATCGACTTACCAGATCAAAGTCGGGCTTTGATGCCCCTAGAACCCATTCCCCCCGCAATGCGGGGGTGTACGTTACGCCACTGGATAGTTTGAAAGCTACGCAGAGGGAGTTCCGACATTTTGATAGATTACGACGTCATGCTACCGTTCCTTCAAAACATGCGATAAAAATTTGTATTAATAACTTTGAAGAAACTGAATCTGCCCTAAAGAAGAAACCAAGAGGATTACCAACAAGTGCTCATACTCTACAGAACATTGATGTACGCGAATTGATCTTACGGAGCCCCAAGACGTTTGATTGTAGCCAAGCAGCTGCGGATGTAATGTCCCGGGAGCATGTTCGCAGAATTCTTCATTCGATTTGAAATTTCATCCATACAAGTAGCAGATAATGACTAAAGGAAAACGATAACCAGTTGCGATTAGAATTCTATCAACATGTGCCAACAGATATAAACACAATAACGAGGAATTTCTAAGCAATTTGTGGATGTCAGATGAGGCCCATTTTCCTCTCACAGCTTACATAAATAAAGCAGAACTACGGTTACTGGACAGACATAAATCCTAACGAAGTTGATGAACGCTCTTTATACACGCTAGTAAAGTAACAGTATGGTGTGCTATTTCATCACATGGAATCATCGGACCTTATTTTTTTTTTAAAGTGAACAAGAAATCACAATAGCTGTTAATGCGGATCATTACGTGGAGAAAATTATAATCTTTCGCTACACCTGAATTGAAAAATTTTCCACATGCTCAAGAAACCTGGTCTCAACAGGATGGAGTAATACCACATACCGTACTGCAACAGGTCGTCCGATCCTAGCAGGTGTGCAATGCGCGCGGGCGGCCACTACAAGGGTCGGCCACAGGCTGAATATAGTTCTATCAATCAAGCAAAACTTTTTACAAATTTCTCAAAAGAAAACTTCTTATAAGTCGAATAAATATGCCGAATTTTAAATAGTTATTGAAAAATCAAAATAAGTCGCATTTCCCGATAGTTTTAAATAGTTTAAGAAAATAGAATGTTAGCACAAGTGTGTTGGTCCTCAATTAATATTGTTTGTTATCAAATGAAGGATGTGTGTAAAAACTTACACATCGTTCATTTCATAGCAAAATTCGTGACAAAGCCGGCAATACCGCACTATAGAAAAGGTTTTCTTTCTTACAGAGGCACTCGTGGCGCACTGTGGATCGCTGCTTAATAAAGGAGTCTCAAAAATGATTTTTGCTAAACTTGCTTAACGAAAATACGTCGCATGTTTAATATTACCTAAGACATAGGAGTGCTTAAATTCAATATGCATTTAAGGAAACTAAAAGTTTTTAATTTTATAATAGCTTTACAATTTAGAAAAATAAAATAGAAGAAAGAAGTGTGTGTGTGAGAGAGAGTTTTTTTTGTCTATTTGCATATTTATTAATGTTTTACTATTTACTCTTGTACAGGTAAATAAGTTTATAATTTCAACGTTAGGTATTTTAAAATATGAAAAATTCTTTAGAAGGGTGGCACGTTAGGTTCTTGCACGCGGGCGGCCAACACCCGAGGAACGATCTTGCACAGCAATCTATGGAAGGTGTTCGAGAATTGTTCGGTAAAGTTCCCTGGCCCCCAGATCACTAGATTTGTCTGTCTGTGAATTTTTCTTGTGGGGCTATCTCAAGGGTAAGGTGTACAAGACTCGACACCAAGAAATCTGGATGAATTAAAATAGAGAATTCTGGATGAAATTCACAGTATCCCCGCTGAGATGCAGCTACCGTCAATGAAGAATCTCAACAGCAAATTTCAAGAATGCATTCGTCAAAAAACGGCATCTAAAGGTTAATTTAATTTTTAAAAAAATGAGATATACACTGGTGTCCAAAAGTTAGGAATAAATCGTAAAATGCGAAAAACATGGAGTAAATGTTGGTAAAATTATTCCAAATTTCTTACCGATATTAATTGGGTGAAGAAGAAACATTGGGTTTATGCAAAACTTTTCAGTCGACTACGTCCTGCGCGAAACACCGCCGCATGTCGGAACACGGAGAAAGCGATTCACGCAGCATAGGCAGTTCAGACAAGTTTCGTGCAACTGCTGTGCGAAGGAATGTTGTTAACCATCAAACAAGGTGAATGGTGGCACAAAGACGCCAATTGGACATGTTTACGAAAGGAAGAATCGGTGGAATGCTGGAATCCTCACGATCACAAACCGAAGTGTCTCGAATTCTGAATGTGGACCAGTCTGTGATCTCAAGACTGTGGCAGAGGTTTCAAAGAACAGGAGATGTTACCCGTCAACCAGTATCAGGTCGACCAAGAGTCACAACCCCTCGCCAAGACCGATATCTGGTTATAAGTGCGCGACGTCAGAGGGGTAGTACTGTCAGAGCACTTAGTTCGGCGCTCACAGTCGCCACAGGAATACGAATTTCGAGACAAACTGTTTACAGGAGACTCAATCATGCTGGCCTGTATGCCAGAAGACCAGCAGTTTTCATTCCCCTCACGTCTGCGCATAAACGCACTCGTTTGAACTGGAGTTTGAAACATCAACATTGGAGTGTGGGAGAGTGGGCCAATGTGATGTTCAGTGACGAGTCCCGGTTTAGTCGGAGTAGTGATTCTCGGCGGGTAACGATATGGAGAGAACGTGGAACACATTTTAAACCAAGAAACATAACGGAAAGACATCATTTTCCATCAAGGGGAGTAATGGTATGGGCAGGCATCATGATGGACGGCCGCACAGACCTCCATTTCTTTGACACGGGGTCTGTGACTGCTCAAAGATACAGAGACGAAGTTCTTGAGCCTTATGTTCACTTGTTTCGAGGTACTGTTGGTCCGGACTTTATATTCATGGATGATAATGCGCCACGTCACCGAGTGGTGCTGATTGATGACTTTCTTGAAACGGAAAACATCCAGCGCATGTCATGGCCTGCGAACTCCCCTGATTTAAATCCTATCGAGCATGTATGGGATATGCTCGGGAGACAAATTGCAGACCTTTCGCACCCACCAAGCTCCGTTACAGAACTGAAGAGAGTTTTCCAAGAAGCTTGGAACCGTTTGAGCCCACAAGTCATTCATCATCTCATAGCAAGTATGGTAAATCGCTGTGCAGCGTGCCTGGCTGTCAGAGGTGACCACACGCCTTACTAAACTGCAGCATCAGTATTATATTTAATGTTTTCTTTCATTTTTTCCTTTAAAGTGTGAATCCCTGCTATGCTCAGTTTTCTTTCAAACTGGATAATAAAATTAATTATTATCATTTTTTAGATTTACTTCCTTATTTTATAACCATTTTACACTCGCATATTACTTTTCCCGCCATTCTGATTTACAGTTCCTTCTTTATTCACATAATTATCAATTATGCTTAACTTTTGGACACCAGTGTATTTATATATATATATATATATATACTAGTCGTTACCCTCCCGCTTCGCTGGGTATTTCATGATGTTTTATAAATATATCTGTTTATATATATAAAATATTGATATTTATGTCCTAGCATTAAGAATTCTATTGTATATATATTGAAAAATATACTTATACCTGTAACTCTCCCCTCTTGATAAAAAAAAGGACAGAACTACTCATTTGTATTCTCTTATATTCTCTAAAATTGAGTATAGAATGATGTTTACACTTTCGCAACCCTATAACAAAGTGCATTTCCACAAAACCAATTTTAGGTGGATCTCTACTCCATAAAATAAACATGGAAGCCAAATTTCAAATCTAAATCTAATAGGGTGAAAATAAAATTTTTACTATCAATACTATCAGTTTTTTCAATACTATCAATTATCAAATAGTATTATCAATACTATCAATACTATCAGTATTATCAGTACTAATCAATACTACAATTTTTACTATCCCCCCCCCTCGTAATTCCGTCGAGAGTCGTTCTCCCAAAAACCGTTCTTAGCGGATTTAAATTCAACAAAAGAAAAATGTAAACCAAATTCCATTATTATAGTTCTTGTAGTTCGAAAAAAGAAATTTTTTGTCAACACGCTCCAGTAACCCCTTGCTCCCCCAGGAGTTGATTCCCGTCAAATGCATTCTTAGTGGATCCCTATTCAACAAAAGGAACATGCTTAACAAATTTCAAGTACACAGGTCTAACAATTCTAAAACAGGAGTTTTTTCCTACAACTCCCCTTCACCCCTTGCAACCCTCCTTGGGTGTCAATTTTTGTTTTACTCTTTGTTTGAGGAACTCTATTCCAAGAAAGGAATATGCCTACCAATTTTCAAGCAGGTAGATTGAATAGTTTAAAAACGGAAATATTTATCAATTAATCCCCTTAATCTCCCGAAATTAAACTTAGTAGTTGATATTCGCGAAACCCTTTTTGTAGCGGTTCTCTATTTTACGAAAGGAATCTGCTTATCAAATTTCAAGACTGTACGTCTAATAATTTAAAAATGGGGATAATTATCTATAACGCCACTTGGGGTCTGTTTTCACAAAAAACATTTTGTAGGGGAACTGCTCTCTATGAAAGGAATCTTCTTACCAAATTTAAAGACTGTGCATTCAATAAATTAAAAATGCATAAAAATTATCAATAACGCCCCTTGAGCCTCCGCAACACCACCTAGGGCTCGATATTCACAAAACACATTATATAGGGGATCTTTAATCCATAAAAGGATTCTGATTATCATATTTCAAGACTGTACATCCAGTAGTTCAAAAATGGAAATAATTATCAATAACGACCCTTAAGCCACGCAACACCACTTGGGACTTGATTTTCACGAAATCCATTCTGTAGTGTATCTCTATCCTATGAGAGGAATCTGCTTACCAAATTTTAAGACTGTGCGTCTAATAGTTTAAAAATAGAAATAATTATTTATATCTGCCCTTAACACCCCTTGAGGGTCAAATTTCCCCAAACCCATTATGTAGCGGATATTTATTCCATGAAAGATTCATTCCTACCAACTTTCAAGCACGTAGGTCAAGCAGTTTAAAAACGAAATTTTTTATCTATTACGCCCCTTAATCCCCCGCAACGCCAATTAGAGGTCTGTTTTCACAAAACCCATCTTATAGATGATCTCTACTCTATGAAAGAAATCTATTTATCAAATATAAAGACTGTGCGTCTAATAGTTTAAAAATGGAAATAATTATCTATAATGCCCCTTAAGTCCCGCAACGCCACTTGGGGGCAATTTTCACGAAACCCATTTTGTAGCGGATCTCTACCCTATGAGAGGAATCTGCTTACTAAGTTTCAAGACTGTACGTCTAATAGCTTAAAAATTGGAATTTATAACGCCCTTAACCCCCCCCCTCCCACCCGCAACACCCCTTGGGGGTCAATTTTCCCAAAATCCATTTTGAAGCGGATATTTACTCCATGAAAGAAACTTGCCTACCAATTTTTAAGCAGGTAGGTGAAGTAGTTTAAAAACGGATATATTTATCTATTACGCCACTCTTAGTCCCCCGCAACGCCACTTAGAGGTGTGTTTTCACAAAACCCGTTTTGTAACTGACCATTATTCTACGAAAGGAATCTATTTATCAAATTTAAAGACTGCGTCAAATAGTTTAAAAATGGAAATAATCATAATATCTCTAACCCCCATCAACGCCACTTGGGGGTCGATTTTCACCAAACTCATTTGGTAGAGGATCTCTACTCTATAAAAGGAATCTGCTTACCCAATTTCAAGATTGTACATCGAGTAGTTTAAACATGGAAACAATTACTTTTAACGCGCCTTAACCCCCCGTAACGCCCCTTACATATCGAATTTCGGAAAATCCTTTCTTAACGGATGTCTACTCTATGAAAGGAACATGTCTACCAAATTTCAAGTCTGTATCTTGAATAGTTCCAGAGATATCGTGATTAGTCTGTCAGTCGCTTTTCTCCTTTATATATATAGATATAAATACATAAATTTTCCATTAATGTTTTTTCAATGACAAATTTTAAGGTTTCAATAACTATGAATAAACTCTTGGCTTTATTCAGTTGTTAAAAGAGTTCATGTTTTAATGTAAAATAACATTGAAACAGAGAGACAACAACAAAAAAAAAAAGAATATAATTGTTTTTCTTTTTAATATAGATTACACTTTTTTTTCCCGTTTGTAACAGGCTCAGTTAATTGTCACCTGAAAAATCGGAAAAGAACATAAAATTTTGCCAGGTTTGTTTAATTAATTTGCAATTACCATAACATCAATTATACATATTTAATTCCTTAAAATGACGACCAGTAATTGCCATTTATTGCTTAAGCGTATGGCCGCAAGAAATTCCCAAATTAGAAATTACTTTCCTTTTTGTCTGGGGAAATTAACATTTCGGTATATGTTAGACAGTTGTTAGTCTGGAATCTAATCTTCTCCAGTTTTGTGTAATCTTATTAAAAGCGGAAGGGCAAACTTGGGGATTTTCGTAAATGGGAGAGTACATCCTCCAATTAAAACAGCCAAACCAACTGGAAATTGATTTCCCCAGCTCGGGGAAGAATTTCGGCTTTGTTATGCAAATATGAAGAGAGATTTCAACTATATATATATGCATTATGAAGAAAAGTTATTAAAACGCAGTTAGGAGCGAACGGATTTCGTAATAAGGAAGTTCATTTTTTAAGTGAGTGTTAAAAGCAATATTGCATTAGAAATTTGCGTTCTTTTAAAATGAAATGTATTTAGAGTGGATTAAATTGAGTGCTTGGATTACTCTGAAAAGTGATTGTCGGCACTTCTTAAAAGTTACGATGGATGACTATGTACTTATTTATAAAATTCTGAGATATTTTTAATGGACTTAATTATATGGTTCTCCTCAGTTCTTAAAACTTATATGTACGAAATTTAGGAACTAAAATTTTTTTTCTTGTGAAAAATTGATGCTTTGTTGTAAAAGAATCAGAACCTTTGTTAGAGAGATAGCCTCTGTAAAATATTTTAAATAGTAGTATGTTTATGAATTTGCATGAAACATTTTACTACTTAACAAAAAATCAAGAGCTAACGCCTAATTTCTTGAAATATACAGAACATTTATTATAAAAATTTTAATTTTTTTTTAATAAGCATTGCATACATCTGATTATATGATTGCATAAATTTACTATTAGATGATTGAATAAGTTTAATTTTCAGTCAAGTTAATTCGAATAGTCATTTGCCGTTATTAAAATTCAAGATGATATTTTTTTAGCAGTGTCTGTTAAGTATTGTGAACTAGTGTCGTGTGACATTGATTTAATTAATTTTTTGAGCATGCAATTTTATTACATTTAATTGTTTATTTTATGTAAAATCCTTTGGCAACAACATTATATTTTGTGAGATATCGAAATACATATATACATATTCATATTTTCAAATGGAGCTGCGGATTAATATTTTACCACTGTAGACCTAGTGCATTTCCCGGGAATTGGTACTTCTTTTTAGAGCGGCACCATATAGGTGGATTTTAGTTGGATGTTCTAATGTAAAAAGAGCTTTGTAGTGAGATATTGTTGTAAAAATATAATTCTAGCACTAGAGAGATGCTTATTTTGTTGATTTATTCTTAGAAAATGTTTAAGCGAAGACAGTGTCTGTTCGATTAATGTTCTGGAAATGTCTGGAAGTTTATAATAACAATGCTTTTGAATAATTTATTTTTCTTTTGTTTTTTGTTTTATAAATTGAGCTTCAAAAATTAAAAAAAAAGGAGATAAAAGTTTGGTTTTGTAATTGCATTTCATAAATACATTTTCAGAGTTGTTTATTACTTCAATTAGCTGTGTGTGTTTGAGTTTTCGCATACATAAGTCCAATATTTTTTCCACAGAATTTTTTTTATTTGATAGATTTTTAAAAATTCATATACTCAATTTATTTAGAAATAAAACCAATGTGTAATATATTAGAAATAAACTGATTATTTGATGCAAAATTTTGTTAATGTCGAATTAAGTACGGATTATAAATGATGGTAATAGATTTTTCCTATTTACCACCATGTACCCAACTTTAGCTTAATAAAGAATAATAAAAGCGTTTTTCAGTTTTACGATATTTTTTAAAAAAATAAACTAATAAATCACTTTATATTGATTAGAATGTTTTTAAAAAAAGAGAAATAATTTAAAAAGATATTTATTTTAAAATTTTTTTATTGTAAAAATAATTTGTGCACGCTATCAAAAACCTGAGGTATGCATAAAATATCCACTTCTTTGTTTTTTACTTTATCAATATTTCTAAAAATATGCTACTAAATCAGTATTTACCGATTCTCTCGAAAGTTAAATTTTCAAAATCAAAATTATTTTAAGGGGACACAGTACGATTCAATTGACAAACATCGGTCAAAAAATCAAAAATTTAATTTTTTTTTAGCCTAAATTATTTTTTATATATTTTTCTATAACCTCACAAGATTTGAAAGCTCTAAACTAAAAAAACTCAGAATTATGATAGTTTTTACGTTCATTTTTATTTACTTCCCTATGGCAAATCAAAACTTTAAACTTACTTATCACAGAAAGATAAAATAACTATTTTGTCTACATTGAAAATGCCAAGCCTTTTTTATATTGTGCCTAATGCTATGAATTTTTTCCCACCTATTGCTAATATTACATGCAATAAAAGTTGGTACGCATTTTTGAATCAAAGCAATACTTATTTTTTAAAAAAAATAATTGAACTCAGAATTTGAACATTTTTTAAGGAACTTTCAATAAGCATTCATAAAAAGAAGTATTACACGAATACCAATCATGTTATCGCAAAACTCATACCAACTTTTGTTATGCATAGTTTGACGTACTTTTAAATCAAATTTCATGCGTGTATGTAAACTTTTGTAGGAGGAGTAGTATTTTAAAATCACTTCACAAATTTTAGTTTTTCCCTTAAAAATTGAGGGGACATGGTACGATTTAAGCAAGAATTTTTAATTTAAGGATTTTCAAAAAATTTTTAACCGTTACCGTAGGAAACTCATGTGAGAATTTGGTGCAAAAGCTATTTAACTATGTACAATCTGATACAATCTCAACAATGCCTTGTGCCTTTAAACCGAGATTCGCCTGAAATTAAAGATTAAAATTTTTTTACAGATTGAGTAAACTGATATGTTAACTTTAAAAGCTTAGAATTTTCTATTCGTAGTAGAATCTCAGTATTTTGTGCCCTTTCTTATTTTATATATATGTCTGCTTTTCTGAAAAATTAAATATTTTTATATCCTACACAGTTTTATTTAAATAGGGACATTCATCAGAAATAACTTTTCTCGAAAATAGTTTTCAAAAGATAAAGTTATTTAAATATAATTTTTAATGCATATTTTTCTCTTCAAATGTAATATTGTACTTAATGATTAATCGCTCTATTTTTATATCCTGCTTAAGTTTTTTTTTTGGAAAAATAATTACATAATAATAAAATATTGTTAAAAATACCATACTTATTAATATAAGATTTTTAACTTATACAGTTGAATTTAATATCAAAATTTTAAACGTGCGTAGTTCTTTTTTAACATGATTTTATTAGCTTCACCTGTATGTAACGGAATCTTTGAACTCTTTTTTTTTTACCCACTTTAAAAGGTCAGATTAATTCGAACTTTTTTGCACACTTGTCAAGGACCGATGGCAATACAATAATTTAATAATTTTGTTTCATTACCTTGATCAGGATAATCAGGATTCACGATTTCCCATTTCCAGATTTATTGACTAATTTCAGGTCACATTTCCAGATTTGGCGATAAAAGATTAAGTTACAACCCTAAGGCGAAGACGCTGGTGGTTAATACAAATACAACAAACAAACAAAAATGTGTTCTTTATGTGATAAATGGGAGGATACGTCAGTAAATTCTTATCATAATATAAACAAATGCCCAGTTTTCTGAAAATGGAAATAAATAAATTATAATTTTAAAAAGAAACTAAAAAACACGCTCTTATCGTGCAAAAAAGTAAAAAATAATTCTTAATATAAGAATAAAATGATTAAAGAGAAAATTAATGTGATTGTGGTAAAAGCATGGGGTGCTCTATATCAATAGTTATAATTTTTCTAGTTCTATCCGAAATGCAGAGTTAGTGTAAAAATGTAGTACAAAGGTACGCTTTTACCACAATGACATTAATTTTCTTAACCATTTTACTATTATATTAAGAATTATTTTTTAACTTTTTAGTTCGTTAACTATAAAGCGAGTTTTTTAGTTTTTTTAAACCAAAATTTATTTTTCAAAATGTATCAGAAGCACACCCAAACATACAAGCATGTTGATTAGTACTTCTAAATACATCATATGTAGTATGCATTATTATTCAGTAATGATGTCTAGGGCGTTTGCACCTTACCGTGTTCGAAAGCTACAGTCAATGAAACTAATCGAATTTTTTTAAAAACAAAAACCATAATGGTTTTATAAGCACTAATGCCAATGACTGTAAAAGGAAATAATTTGAAGTTGTCGATAAAATAAGCGTAAAAAACGAGAAATTAAACTTAAAAAATTGAGTTTTTTTACAGACATTTAAAGTTATTTCATAAAAATGAAAAACTGATTTAAATGCAAATTATATTAACAAAACAATATACATAATCTTTTTCAAGAACTATGGTAATTAAATACATATATAGGTGATTATAATTATGTACATCATTAAGTTGGACTTAAGCTTTATAATATAATTTCCTACGTGCACTTCAGATTACCGCAGTTTAAAAGGAGTGGTAGAATTAAAAGTTCATTTTTATTGGGAATGAATAATCCGTTGATTGGAACTAGGCATTCAAACTTTTTAAGTTTACTGCTATACGTATTTGATTTTTCCAGATAAAATTTTTTCATATTCACCAATATTTTTACGTTAATTTTTAGATTTTCGACAAAATTATTCCTAATTATCAATAAAACATTAGTACATCACGAGAGCAATCTATTTTAATTTTTTTTAATTAAACAGACATGTTGTTGTTACTTATCCCACCCAATCGACAGTAACATCAGATCGAGGCCCACGAAATTCCTCATGGTAAGGGGCTAGGCTAGGCCATACGGGTGGCAGTGCGATTTGGCTCGATTCCACCCCACTTTTGAAGAAAACACTGGAGGGTGGTCATGGACCTCCCACCTCTCTTCCCCTTCCACCAACCTCACGAGAGGATTTGCGGCTCGACTAATATTTAGAGTGCCTCCATGCCTCGAAGGCATTATACATAAACAAACACCCAAGCCTTCTCCGGTATTTGAATCCAGGCCATGATGGTACAGCAGTTAGCGTCCCTAACCACTATACCGCATTGGTGACGAACACATGCTTAAAGATGTGATGGAGGAGGAATTGAAAATAGAAATACAGTGCCTTTTTTCAACTGAAATGCAAAACCAAGACATAGAGAAATATCAAAAACAAATTTATTTGATAGATGACACACTGTATAAAGGTGAAATGACTGAAAATACTGCCTAATATGAGGTGATGAAGATATCGATATCAGCAGTGGTGTAACGGAGAACATTTGGACCGCCCTGTAAAGTCAGGTTTGGGGCCCCCAAGTTGAATTTTACAAAGCATAGGTACTTGGCGGCAGTCAGGGTTTGGGCTCCCCAGAGCCCTGCCCCTCCCCCCGCCATGCGGAGTGTACTTTACACCACTGGATATCAGCATCAAGTATTGCTGCCTCTCCTGGCGAAAGTCACCGCTAAACGCCTCGATATTGAATGAAGGAGACTTTGAATGCTTTGTTAAGATGTGGTAGCCCATTCTGCTTCCATATATTATCCAAGTTGATTTGGTGACACAGCAGGTGTTATACACCAGACTAGCAATCCTATCATTCGACCAAACGTGTTTGATAGGCGATAAATAGGAAAAATATACAAGCCCAAGCAGCCAGTGCAATTTGATTTTAAAAATTTCCTGCCTTTGTATGATCACACATTGCCCAGTTGAAATGTGGCCACAAGCATGCTCTGAACTTCAGAAATGTAGCCCTTGTCCGTTACTGTATCGGCAGTGTGTATTAGGTGGGGTGGGAATGCAACCCAATACCACCCCAAAGATAATACTACATGCAGTGTCAATATGGCGATGCATAAGGCAACACTTTAGCAATCTCTGTCCATGGTATCTCCGGATTCTAACTCACCCGCCACAATGTTGCTAGCAGGAGTATGATTATCTGCAAAGAAAATGAGCCATTTGCCAAATGTTTGCATGAATATTTTGCAGCAGAATGCGAGTGAAAAAAATATATAAACCAGAATTGCCTCTAATCCTTTCTGAACTTGACTATTTCTTCAAAGAGAATGGGTATGTTCAGAAGAATATTCTATAGTTAGGGCTGAAACTTTCTTTGTTTATGAAAAATTTCAGTTTACAAGGTTAGATTCTGGTGAGGCTCTTGTCAAGTTACATCAAGAATTCACTACCCCTTACTATGCAAAGAGAATAACGTGGTCAGTGAATTGGAAAGAAATTGCATGCTTTCTTAAATTTATTCTTCAATTAAACAGAGTTATGACATCAATTTTTCAAAAATATTTTCATCTACATTTTGATTAAATGTGTGAGTAGTTCATTCAAGGAAAATGAAATTTAGAAACAATTGATGTTAAATTACTGTATGTGCTAGAACAGGGGTTCTCAACCTTTTTTTCCCTTCCGGGCCGCATACATATGATGGCTATTCCGCACGGATCGCAGCATGAGGATTAATGGAGGAAGAAGGGGGGGGGGTGCTTTAAGACGAAGATAACGTATAAAATTTAAAATGTGGAAAATGATCACAAAAAAACTCCGATCATGTTTATTTAAATTTTTTTTTGTCACTGAATTTTTCCAAATTGAAAGGATTTAAAAATCACTCTTTCACAACTTCTGCATCAGTGAACGGTTTCATATGATTACCAATGATATAACAAATTTCATAAGGTGCCTTTGTTATCAGTGTGATATTACCACTGACAAAAAACTTTTTTGCCGATATAAATATCATTTAAGAAAGCCTATTTATCATCTCTTGAAAGAGATCTTCGAGGAAAAGTGTCATTGAAAGAATCCTGTTTATTGGAATTTTTTAAATACACTTTCGTGACATATCAAACAACTACTGAACCATGCCTGTTTTTCACTACAAAAAGTCAATTTCCCAATCGTCTTGAAACAATCTATTTCGAATATTTTTTCCTGGCAAAATACGAAAAATAGTTAAAAATTAGTTCCACTCAGAAAATGGTCGCGATACCACTACTACACCGACAGCAAAATTGTTATATTTCATTTTTTAACAAAGAATTTCCCACCAAATTTTCATAAATAAATGAATTTCTCAGACCAATGGTCCTGACCGGGCCACTTGAAAAGATCTGGTGGGCCGCAGGTTGAGTATCGCTGTGCTAGAACGATGAAAAAATTCAGCTTTCTCATAAGATTGGTTAACCCTTGAATTTAGACATGTGTGTTTATCAGGAAACACTCCACACAAGCCTTTATTTATTTTACTCGCAACACCATTTCATCATATTTATCGTTTATTTCCATTCTCACATCAAATACTATTAATCAAAATCTTTTTAACGAAAAAAAAATGCATATGAGGCCATAGCCTTTGCCAAACATTCTTTACTGCTCAATTTTTTTAACCATTTTTCTATTTCATAACTTTCACATGTGATGGTCTCGAGAGAGTAATGGAGAGGCCCATAAAATCCCGTTGTAAGAAAGTTCCTGAAACGTGTTGACATAAGCGATTTATTTTCTTTAGCTTCTCAGTGACGCCTCTCCAATCGTGCTATTTCTGCCTCTGGTTGAGATTATGAACTTCAAGGAATGAATTGAGATCGTGGAAAGGAGTGGTGAGAGAACGCAATAAAAAATTCGTTTGGAATTCGAAGGAACAAAAAAGGGGTTCATATTTCTTTTAAGAGGATGAGAAAAACTAAGCAACTTTGTCTGGATCACGGAAAAGACAGGGAAATGATTTTATTCCATGTGCTTTATTTGAATTTGACTAAGTCCAGAAGAAAAATCCTTGCTTGTAAGTGCATAAAGAGAAACAGAAAGTAATGCACATTTTTGTAATATTTAAATGAATGCCCCCCTTTCCCTATCTCGTGCGATTTACAACTTCAGGCTTTTAATGGGCTCAATTCATGATGATTTCATGATAAAGAAAAACACGTATATTCCCCAATGAATTCAAAACAGACATCAAACTAATTGTAAAAATACTTTAAAAAAAAAAACTTAGATAAAATTTCAAATTTTACAAATGGTCAAATGTTATAAAAAATTCTTCAAAAGATTTTTAAATTAAGGCAATATGGTACCCTAAAATCATTAAACAGTCGAAAAAAATTTTATTGGCTTATTTTTGATACCTCAAATCCTTATAAACATGCCTGCAAAATTTCAAAGCTTTGCCTGCATTTTTTATACAGTTATGGAGCAGTTTGATGCTGGACAGCAACTATCACGCCCTCATTTCAGATTATCTGCTAGAAAAGAGTCTAATAAAAAATGAATTAATTATTTTTCTAACGCGCGTAAATGAGACTGACATTATATATGCAGAAACAAATCGTTTCAAGAAAGAATTGTGCAGTTCATACAAAAATTCTAGTATGTGAATTGTTTATTGAAGAGCAAATGGATTTGGTCAAGATTTAAAGGTTGTGCGTGCTTTTTATGATATTATTATGAATGAAATTAAAATTTCAAAATGGATTCTCCCAAAGCACAAATACTAAATCTCATTTTGATAACTCAGATAATTAAAAATCTAATTCGCAAGAATAGAAAAACTCTCCCATTTTTATATATTTGTTTTTGGTGATATATATATATATCCCATGTGTGCGAGATTCAACACTTTTATTATTAAAATATTTTAAGATATTTATTTAAACAAATGCACATATGCAGTTCTTAGATTTTGATGTATTTTACCTATAAATTGTTATTTGATTTTGCTTTTATTCGTGTACAATATTTAACATGCGAAGGCTTTTAAAATCATGGAAATAAAAAATAAAGGCATAAACATCTTTTTTACATGTTGTGTATTAGCTCTGAGTATGGAATTAGCTCTGAAGTGTGTATATTTATTTATTTTTAATAATTATTAAGATAAAGTTTTATGAAATATTGATCTTTCATTCGTTTTTTTTCTATATATTCATTATGGCAGTATACTGTTTAATTGTTCTACATTTGTGCAATTTTTTATGGTAAGTAGTTTTGTTGTTGTTGTTGTTTCTTATCCCAGATGGTGTAGCTCAGCTACACCCATCTCCATAAAACCAAAATTCTCCAAAAAATCCAGAAATAAAATAGGATTTCCTAAAATCTCGTCATACGAAAAACTCAAGCAATTCAGAATATGACTGGGAGAGGCCTGAACAGCCTCGCTCCTAGGACATTCCGGGAAGACTTTCCGGCCCTGCTGAAAAGTCAGAGACTTGATATGGCCGCTTAAAAAGCGTGACAGAGCCGTCTGCTGATACCTAGGAATATTAAGTTGGTGACACCAACTAGGTTTTTTCACAAAATACCAAGGGTGAGCAGGGGGTATTCTCCAAATTGCATTCAATTCCAACTTTTTAATAGAGGAGAGTTCAGCAAAAGTTATACAAGTGTCAATCTTCAAAGTGTCGGCAGTGGCAGACTTGGCCAAACTATCGGCTATCTCGTTACCATTCAAACCAATATGAGAGGGGACCCATTGAAAATATATACAGTGTCTAGAAGAAAGTCGAACCAGAACATCCAGAATATTTAGGCTTGTCATATCCCCAACAGTTGTCCAACGAGAAAGGTGCTGTATAGAAGCACGACTGTCTGTTAAAATCCAAATGTCCCTGAAGACAAGGTCAGAAGCTGTGTCAATAAATTGCAATCCCCTATAAATTGCATTAAGTTCAGATCTAAAAACAGAACAGTAGTCAGTATTCCTAATCTTGATGTCAAATGTAGTATCAGTTGTCTCAATGTGCACTCCGCTTCCAGAAATACCACCGTCGCCCATGCTGCCATCAGTATAGATTTTTAATGCCGTATGAGGGATGCCATCAATTGTCTCTAGAGCAACCTGTCTAGTAAATTCTGGTACATCAGACCTTTTACACAACCTGGTCATTAGCTCAGTCTGGAAATGTATGCGATCAAAATCGAACTTAAAAGGGGAAAATGGCTTTAAGGAGTGAGGTTCAACATTGCCAGAAAACAGACCCATATCAACTGCCAAAGAAAAAGGGCTATGTTTTTTTAATCGCCTGTTATTGATCCAAGAATGGAGATAGGCAGAAGTTCTGTGCTGGGCATTGTAGCTAGATAGCTTATTGTAATATTTTACCAGGCTATAACTTCTCATAGAAAGAGGAGGTAAATCGCTCTCATACAGAACAATATTATTAGGGCAGCTAATTACGAAGGCCAGTAATTATTCTTGCGGCACTCAGTTGCACTCGTTCAAGCTTATTTAAGTTAGCTTCAGAAGCACAAAAATAAACTGGAAAGCCATATTCCAAAATTGGCCTGATTAGTGAGATGTAGGTGGTTCTCAGAGTATTGGCGTCTGCTCCCCAATCACGTCCGGAAATATATTTGAGAATGTTAAGTCTTTTTCTGCATTTGGCTACTTGAGCCTCTATATGTCTGTTACTCAATATCTCCTGATCCAGAATGTAACCCAGATATTTGGCATTATTTGTGTAATTTAGTTGACTTCCATTCATAAAAACAGTTGGTTTATATTTATAAAGATGTCTGTTGGTGGTAAAAAAAGGTAACTTTTGACTTAGAGGGTATTAAAAAACATTTTGTGCTGTTCAGCAAAGATACAGACCGCAGAAAGAGCAGAATTTAAATTAGTCTCTATTTTCTTAATGTCAGAATCTGAACACCAAATGATGATATCATCGGCAAAGAGACCAACATTACTATACTTATTGATTACCTCTTCAAGACCAGAAATATATAAAGAGAACAGTATCGGGCTTAGGACTGAACCCTGTGGAAGGCCATGTCTCAATCCAAAAGGATCAGACAACGTATTTTTATATTTCACTCTTATTGATCTATTTTGTAAAAAATCTGAAATCCAAGGCGGAATTTTACCCTTTATACCAAAAACGTCATAAAGTTTAGTAATCAATTTATGTGTCCAGACTCTGTCGAAAGCCCTGGACATGTCCAAAAGTACAGCAGCGGTGTGTTTAGTTGGCCTTAAGTTTTGATAGTCCCTGACATTCTGGCAGAAAAATAAAATCTGATCAATGGTGCTATGGCCCCGTCTAAATCCGTATTGCTCCTTAGGAAGCAGGTCAAAAGTGGACAAATAAAAGTTCAATCTGGCCAGAATAAGTCTCTCCATGAGCTTACAAATAAAGGATGTCAAAGAAATAGGTTGGTAGCTCTCTGCTGAGCTACTATCTTTACCAGGTTTTTCTACAGGGATGATAATGGCTCTCTTCCACTCCCAGGGTAGACGTCCCAATTTCCATGAAAGGTTAAAAATCTCTAATAATCTTTGTTTTCCTTTATCACCAAGATGTTTAACCACCTGTCCATGAATATTGTCTGGGCCTGGAGATTTTCTACAATCCATAGCATCTAGAGCAACACTCATCTCTTGCATAGTGAATTTATCATAAAAAATGGGATCTCCCAAAGAAGAAGAGCGGCAATTATGTACCATTCTCTTGGCAATTTTCTTAACCTTTTTGTCATTCTCGTAAAATGTTAAAATGCTAATGTTTTTATAAAACTTGCCCAAGATGTTAACAGCCTCTTTGTTGTCCTGAGGAACTTGTCCTAAGGAATCTAGGACAATATTACTGTCTTTCACTTGAGGTTGATCGTTGCTGAAGGATTTGGCGATTCACCATAGTTTTGAGTTAGGTGCTCTGGCATCAATGCTGCTACATAAAGTTTTCCAAGACTCTCTCTTCTGTGTAATATATTACTGTTTGATTTCTGCATTTAGTTTTCTAAGTTTGATTTTGTCAGCGATGTCGTTTGAAATAGCAAGTTCTTGGCGTAACAAATCTCTTTTTGCAAAAAGGGCAACCAAAGAAGCATCTTTAAGTCGCACAAAAGGTCTAAATCTTTTAATATTACCTCTAGGTATAGAACGCCGGGCAGCATGATTAATAGTTCTCTTAAAAAAATGCCATTCCTGTTCCAGGTTATCTCCAAAAGGTTGGTTGTAAAATGTAGTTTCAGAAAAATGATTATAGATTTCCCACTTGGCTTTTTTAAAATTCCAGAAATTTGAGTAATATTTGTGACCCTTTATGTTAATCATGATGGGAAGATGATCACTGCCAATGCTATTAAGAACAGTCCATTTACAATATGGATACAACTCCGGGCTAACTAATGTGATGTCCAAAGCCTCAGAGGTTCCATAACTGAAAGAGGTATGCGTGGCCGATCCATCGTTAAGGAAAATTAAGGATTTATCATCAGCTGCTTCAAGTAGGTCTCTACCCTTTTGGTTGTTTGAGGAACAACCCCATGACAGATGTTTAGCATTAAGATCTCCAATAAAAATAGTGCTTTTGTTTGTCAGTTCAAGGAAATTCACTGGAAGATGTGTCTGATTAGGTGGATGATACATATTGACGATGTTAATTGATCTTTTTTTCCATACAACGGAAATGCCTTGCAGCTCAAGGATACTTTCCTGCACCGGAAAGACAATCTTGTTGAAGTTTAAATTTCTGATGAGGAGGATCAGGCCACCTCCTATTCCACTGGGTCTATCCATACGATATACTGAGTAATTATGTACTTTAAGAAAAGAATTCTCATTGAGCTTTATTTCCTGCAGGGCTATGATCTGTACACCATGCTTATCTGCAAGATCTAATATCTGATCCAGTTTAACTCTCATGGCCGGAGTAGAAAGTCCATTCACATTGCACTGTATAATTTTAAGAGATTTATCATTGCAGTTAGAAGAAGGAGACTGTAATCCACTTGTCGTACGAAGCCCTCTACCTAAACCTCGCACGCGCCCCTGATTTACCTGCGCGACGGGCAATGCAGTATGAAAGCTTGAATTCGGATTTGGTTTCATAGTAATGGAAAATGAGCAGCTTCAGTTGATCCAAGGACCTGGGGCCCCAAAGGGAGAAGACTGACTTAGCCCCTAGTGCCTGCTAACTTTAGCTGGACATAATGGAATGGCCTTCACATCTAGGGTGACCCTACCAGGAGTATATACTCCCGATGTACATCGCCCATTCCGTCCAGGTACACCCTCTCGCCACTTTGAGGCAGCTAGCAGGTCTTGAGAGATAATTAAATAAGCTAATTAACATTTCATAAAAGTTTCAGACTATTCGATGAATATTATATCATGCTAATTTTGGAATGAAAACATCAAACTCATATTTCTCCATGTTGAATTTTGTACATATGCTGTTATTCAAAACCCTAAGGCTTTTTTGATAATTGAAGTATGTGTTTGAAAGTTTTTATACATGTTCTGAAATGTATGGTTTTGTAAAACTGTGCATGGGATTATCTCTAACAAATTTAGTACTTTTTCTAAAAAATTTCAAAAATCAAAAATTAATGTTTTTTTTGGGAATTTTTAGAAGTTTAATATAAAAAAATTAATAAAAAATTAGAGAGCAGCAGCAGAAAAAAACCCATCCACAGTTTATGTAGCATATTATAAGGTACTTGGAAAAAAAATTTTGAAAGAAAAGAAACATATTTAAAAAAAGCCTTAGAATTTAAAAAATGCTTAAAAAAGCTAAAAAAATTAAATTTTACAAACATTTTGCAACAAATTAAAAGTTTTTTGTATTAAATTATTATTAAATATAAACCTTTATGAAATACAATTAAAAACCAAATATCAAATATTAAAAATAAAAAAAATTGTGAAAATAGTACCATATTGCCTTAAAAAAGTTCAAAAAAATTAAAATTTTACAAATTTTTTGCAACAAATTAAAAATTTTTTGTATGGAATTATTATTAAATATTAACCTTTATAAATACAATTAAAACCAAATATCAAATATTAAAAATAAAAAAATTGTGAAGATGGTACCATATCGCCTTAAAAAAGAATCATATTTTATGCAATAACTTTAAAAAAATGTATTTTGTCTACCTTTGTGCGTTATAGTTATTGACAAATTTGTACTTTTACAGAGATAGTTTCTGTAAACATCAATGTTGCAACAACGAAGCTCAACAACTGATAAGCTGGAAACACATGATTGCTTTTATCGTGTGTCTATGACGTCACATGAATTTTTGAACTGATTGGCGAAAAACACGTGGTCATCATTATCATGTGACTATCGCGTCACATGAATTGATCCCATTGGTCACTACTCATCTTAGGACTTAACTTACACGGCACCTATGTATCGTCTGTCGACACATTTTTTTGTCACGCTTTTTGAAAAAAAAAACATTGAACATAATGAAATATATGGATGTATTTTATTACAGTTATCGCCCATTGACAATACTTGTCGTCCGCCATTAGTAATTATAAAAAACTAAAAAATTTACAGTAATAAATCAATTCAAATTGCAATCAACAATATTCGTGTCGAAGCATTTTATATACCGAAAAAGTGGCCTTGATAATTTATTAAGTGGGATACTCGTGGCCAGAGATGTTTCAATCGAATCGTAGAGGAATCCATCTTTAGCGGAAGCTAATGCACATTAACTCTGTTAGGGTTCATTGTCCTCATACTAATGGTTCGTGATAGAGAATGGAATCTCAGCTTAGGATTCGATCTCGTCATGTAACCATTGTTTGAGTGTTAGGTGTTAACAAAGTAATCGCATAGAGAGCAGCGCTAAAAATTAGTCAACTCTTAGAAACATTTTCCACTAAATCTTTGAAAATTATAAGTCGAAAACTTTTTATGGGTGTCTTGTATAGAATCCTTTAAATATTTTAGTTAGAGCTTTTAATTACAGAACTATTGTAAAAGTTTTAAAAACTTATAATAGATATATAACTGTAGTTTTGTAATAAAATACTAAAAAACATAATTTTTTAACATGTTTTAAGTCTTCATTTTTTTAAAAAAAGAAACAATAAAACAGCAAATACCTTGATCAAATTAAGTATCTATATATCTTTGATGGGAGAGAGAGTATGTGTGTACAAAGTTTCGTAATGATTACTTGAGTGGGTGTGAAGAAAATTCCTTTTAAAACTTTTTTTAAGAAAACAATATTTTTTAAGAGTTTCCAGCTCAGGTGTCATCCTCGTCACTTGACCATGGCTCAAAGTCAAGAGGTCCATCTCCAATAGCCCTCGTGCAGCTTAAAACTGTGACGTTGGTATAACTCTGTCTCCCTCCATTATTTTACTTAATATCATATTCGGCTGCCTTGATTCTAGTTCTCTCAGCAGCAAGTTTAACCCTCGACATGCAAAACCTGGTTTTAAACCCAAATTTGACAGACTACAGCAATTTGATAGGCTTCCTTCATTAAATGTATCAATAGCTATGCACCTGTTTTTAATATTTGAAGTTGAACAGAGGCGTAGCTACCACCGCGTATCAGCAGTATAAACGATACGGGGCCCCGTTATGTGTAAGTACAAAACTGTAAAATGTTATCAATGGTCCCATTTACAAAGCTCGCATTTCCAAAAGGGGCCCCTTAGGAATTTTGATACAGGGCCCACTCTAGACTAGCTATATCAGTTAAGTTGAACAAGATCCCTTTTGAGTATTCGTGACCACAGAACGTTATAGAAATATAAAATTATTGTAATAAGAAATTAGAGCAGTATTGCAATCATAAATGTTCAATGTAATTAAAAAATTGGAGCAAGTTGGTTGCGTTTTTTTTTTTTTAAAAAGTAGCCGTGGCACAGGCATTTGATCCTGCTATGAACCTACAACAAAAACTTAACGTCAATAGTAGAACTGCCTCTACTTTGCAAAATTGCCAAAATTAAAGAATGGGTTTTGGATCGAAAAATGATCATCTACCTCATTAAAATTCAGCTACCCAGAACGTGGACTAGAAAGGAAAACCTAATTGGATAGTGGGGGTAAAGGAGTATAAGAATACTGTGAGTGAGCCTCGAAGATATTTTTTATAGGCAGCGAGAGTTTGACATGGTTGCCCCAGTTGAGAAATGATTTACACTCAGCTTAGGATGAAGTGATTGTCTTCACAGTTTTTTCCACTCCTCCTTTAAAAATAATTTTCCAAGTATGCCAAAAATTATAACAATTATTAGTAATATTATTTCAAAGAGACTTTTAACGCGGATAATGCTGTTGCTTGGTAAATATTAGTTTTTTAAACTCAT